>JAUUEB010504754.1:0-10220 GCA_032362205.1 Clione limacina | reverse complement strand
TAATTATTTTGTCTAGACCCTACGGAGAGTACTACTAGTAAACGTTTTGGCCAATGAATCACACATACACATCCCAATTTAAAAAAAAATACACTTCTACTGTAAATAAGTGCCTCTCACACTGTTTTAGAGAGGACTGTTT
Organism: Clione limacina; assembly: GCA_032362205.1. Classification (NCBI taxonomy): domain Eukaryota; kingdom Metazoa; phylum Mollusca; class Gastropoda; order Pteropoda; family Clionidae; genus Clione; species Clione limacina. The sequence goes on along the minus strand of JAUUEB010504754.1, from coordinate 10,078 downwards.
ATATATGATGAACACAACAAGCTTGAGTTTTGACACAATATACCAAATTGGGTATGTTTTTGAAGTAGCAAAAATTAGGACCCCATACTTACAAAAAATATCTACGGATCGATAACTGAGGCAGAATCTTAAAGAAAAACACTCTTATTGAGCTTCCTGCAAGATTGCAGATTCTTAACTCTAAAGATGTGACCACAGCGTGTTTTTGCCAAATTAACAATGAACATATAGTAACAAAATAAATTTCTTTTCTGTTTACGCGATAACTTGAGTAATTTTGTTTTGATCTCTTTCATTTTTGGAAGGATAATATAAACTACAAATAACATTTCTTCTATTCAAATCCAGAAATATTTGTGAAAAATTGATGGAGTTATGGCCCTTATTGAATTTGTTTGCTATATGTTCTTTGTTAACTTGTCAAAAACCCACTGTGGTCACATCGTCATAGTTAAGAATGTGAAATCTTGCAAAGAGGCTCTTCTAGTGACTATCTAAAACCTTCTTTTACATTTTCTGAATAATCAATTTAAAAACATAGTTATGGCCCATTTGAGTATTATGATATATGTTATTTTTTGCGAACACGCTGTGATCCCATCGTCAAAGATAGACATCTAAAATGATGCACAGAGGCTTAATTCGGTGGTTCCTATAAGCTGAAGTCAAATGTTTTTAATACTTACGATTAAACTATAGCAATTATCTTACCTCCGTTGGAATTGTATGTTGGTGTTGTCAAAAAAAGATCAATACTAAAATCAGAAAGGAAAAACGCAATGTTAAGTAAATTGAAAGAGTAGTAGACTATAATATAAAAAGTTTGCAGTTTAAAGAATGTTTTACGTGCGCCATGTAAGCACCTTAGTTTGTAACAAAGAGGAAAGAAGACAACCGTTTTACCCGACTAGACGATACAAGGGAGATAAACTCATACCATCACCAATGTATAAAATCGAAAAGACACGATATCTACAAGGTGTCTCATGGTTCTGTTAGTATAAGAAACTTAGGTAAGAAAAGATGGAGGGTAAACTTTACTTATTTTTTCTTTGTATTCAAATTCATCCTCATGATTCACACAATATTTTTTTTCAAATCTATTCCACCTCTTGTCGTTTCCTCTTTTCTTACAGAATTATTAGTTCTTGAACGCGTTTTACTCCCCAAAACTATTGATGATAAGCAATTTTATTTCCCAAATTTTCATTGAAATATCCCCACGCTTCCTTCGATCTAACTTTAAAGCTTCTTAGCGGTTTGCTAAGGATTTATGGTTTTTAAGCTGCCAATAAGTGCAATAAAGATAATCTCTTCTTATGAAAATATGGCCGTCTTGAAGGTGATGAAAAAGTTGCCATGTCCAAAGTGGTCGTGAAATTAATTAGCTAAATACACAACGCTATTAACTTTACCCTTGTTTAAAAAACAACAAGGCCGGATAAAGTTCAACCAAGGACTTCTCACTCTGGCAATCCGCCACCAGACAAAGATGACGTAGTTACATATCAAAACATCTTTTTTAATACCAATAATAATGGCTAATAAAACTGTAGCTATTTAGCCGTCGCCGTTATGACAAACAACGTCATGACATTTAAACCCTTGCATAATTCACAACAAAAATATGTTTATTAAATAGAAAACATCGATTAATTTCACTCAATTCAATCATACGACCTCACAAGCTGAGTGTTTGCTCTCTGGTGGGTTATGTCTTGGACGAGAACATTGTTTTGACTTTTTCCCCTTAATACTTGTACTCCGCGACGTGTGCTTTGGTATAAAACAAGCAGAAGTTAAAAATTGGCAACCAGAAGATATCGCCAATCCTTAAAAAGACCGACGTATTGATCTTACCCACAATCCCTTATACAGTGGCCTGATCACCCCGTACAGGGATCTAGTGCTGCCAATCAACGGATGTTGTGTCACACCCAAGTCTGTCTGTCTGTTCAGAGTTAAGAGGGCTTGTCTAACCGTTAAGACAGGGAAGGTCAAGGTCAGCTCGGACACCCCAAGAGAACAAATAGAGTGCATGCGCCTGGGCTTCACATTGCATGATTATTTGATTAATGGATCATATTATTGTTTTCTTCTTATTCGAACCGAGTTGGTCTTTAGAATTGATTGCTAATGTACCTGCTTTGAAGTTGAGTGCTTGCTATACAACAGTCTGAGTTTGGGTGATTTGACTTCAGTGATGTGATAAATCATGTAACAATCGACCAAATGTATATTTATTACAATTTAATTCTCTTTTTTTCCTATATAATACTTTGTCACATGCTTTTTCATTTCCTTTGATTTGGCCAACAAATAGGGTTTGACTACGGGATTCGACTATTTCCTTTGATTTATAAATTAATGTTGTTATTCTTTTGTACCCTTATATTGTATATGCAATCTGGGAATAGATATTCTGATTCTGATTCTTGTTGATAAAATGTCCTGGTAAAGTATATTGTAAAACGTAGACATCTTAAGTAGATAACGTCTGACTCTGAAACAATATCAACCAGACTAATACATTAACTTGTTACTCTTTAGACATATTACCTCAGTGTGTCAGCTTGACCTCAGTTATATTGAACGCCAAAGGACCACTTTCGGAGATAAATTCCTACATCTGTCATACATCAGCAATGTTTTCGAATTATCGACAACAACTTTATAGCTCCATAACATAGGAAGCGTCTGGCTATTTAATTTTATCACCCTTAGTATTTTTTTTATGAAATTATAGAAGCGACGATTTTTGTAAAGGCAACTTTTCAGACGGTTGAAAATATGTAAGATTAGGTTTTGCATTTTCCTTTGAAAATATTCAGCTACGATATTTAAAATGCCCACACGTAGCTATGAAGTATATGTATTCATTTTTCAAAACTCAATATAAACCAACATAATGCTATCTTGCATGCCATTTTAACCATATTAGGAATCAGGTCCCAATTGAAAATCATTGTACATCACTGAAGACAATGTAGACATTCTACAGTCAAAATCGAGAGGAGAACCATATCTATTGTCGGCCCCAAACAGAAATAAAATATTAACAATCGAAAAGATAAAAATCAATATAATCATCAAACAATTGACTAAACAATAAGCATTTCTTAGATAAATAAGCTCTAGGATAAATGATTGACACAAAATGATTTCCATAAGTACCTGATTCAATAAATCAACAAAAGCGGGGAAAAGACTTCCGACTTCGGATATACAAATACGATGTAATACAAGTTCAATACAGCTTTGTCACAGAGACTGTTGAGAGTATCAGCAAACAAGATTAAGTCAAGAGTGACCCTTGAACCTCAGAATTCGACTAAGATAAACTAATTTGTTCAGTTTCCTCACAGTGTTCTCAAATATCCGCCCCTCATTTCCCTTGCAATGAGATTTGGAAGTTCTGTCTTTTGAGTCATGATACGATATCTGTCTCTTTGGGACACTCCGGATATCTTGAATGACCATGTATTGGACATATGGAAGAACCACCATCGTAATTCTTACGTGATGTCTGAGGGTTGTGATTTTCTAACATAATCTTATCAAGTAAATGTCTTTTGTGGATAAATTAATGAGACGTATGAGAAATTGAACAACGATTTGTAATCATTTTCAAAGAGAATACTTTAGTGTTAGTTATTGATATAATGTGATCACTCGGTATTCTGTCTTATTACATTAAGAGATCATACATTGAAGGAAATTCAAGACCTAGATCGTAAATACGCGTATTGGCATGTTTGCTGAGGTTCTAGGTTTATATTTCATAAGCGCTTGTAGAGATAAGGCCTTAAGCGTACCATGTTTATTTATTTATTTTTTAATTATGGGTTTTATTTGTTTTCACATACCACAAATGGTGAATTGTTACAATAGTGTAATTCCTAGCCCCAGGTTATATCCCGATATTTCGAATTAGCAAAAGACGCAAATATTGAAATTTAAGATGCCAATAATCGCCACTTGTGCAATTCTGTCTTTCATGCAAATCAATTACGATAATTTGCTGAAATCTAAGTTTAAGGCGAAGTGACGACAATGATTCCTTTCCGTTAAGACTCTCGGAAGCAAGAATATGTTCTAATAATTTTTTTATGTAAGGCTAAATGCATGGGAAGACTTTTTGACGGAGTTAGATATTTTTAAAAAAACAGGTAAAGGATTTAATTAAGTGGTTCCGAGGAAGTTTTGACCCAAAATTACATTTCATTGTTGTTTTTTCATAATGAATGCATTTAATCAATTCAAATGCAAACACGAACAAATAACCAGTAACAAAAAGAAGTATCTCGGCAATTTGCTTTATAAGAAGCCCATGTATACACCACAATGAATAAAAAAACATGGGCGGAACTCGTCCAAGTTATCCTAGTTTTGTTTTATAAGAAAGACAAACTCAATTAACACATTAACAAAACAAATAAAAAACGTTGTCTAAACTCATGTTCAGGATAATGAATAAAAAAAAATATCTTGTTGATGTATTACATTAACTTTAAGTTACCGTTGTAATTTAGGGATCTTAACATTTTGTCTGCTATAGTCGGATTTGAATCTGACAAGTGCCGCTTATTTGATGCCACTCTACACTCTCTTAGTTCCTGGTCAACGATAATATGGACCCGTCTGTTAAATGACCGTCTTGTGCTTTGAAGGGTATCAAACATTTACAACCAACGAAGTAAAAAAAAACTTCTTCGAAAAATGTTCACAGAAAAACAAAAAAGCCAAAAAACACAACAAGAAATACAAAAACAAACAAAAATGAATTAAGCAAATTAAAAAACGGCCACAATCGCATTTAATCATTTTTATAAATAATAGTTGGGCTATTACCTAAAAGAAAAACCTATTGCACATGTTATCATTATTATTTGAAAAGATTCTAGGTCATTGAGCGACTCTTGGGCATTAAACAAGTGGAACAATTTGGTAATAACATCAAATGACTTTCTCATTAATATTCTTGAATATGCAAATAAGCTAATTAGTATAGTTTGACATTTTTTAAAAGTACATCGAATTATCTTTATTTGATACTAACTATGGTCAAACATTTAAAACCTAATATGTTGGAAGAACCTTCCAGCATATTAGGTTCTAAAGATTTGACAAGTTAAACAACAAGGCACGTATGCACGAAAATTGGGGGTTGCTGTTCAAATTAGTCAAATACTCACCTTGCAAAACAATTGTTTTGGGGAAACTACTCATTCCGGACCAAAGAACAATATTATAAAGGCTAGAATCTCGACTGGTGAGTGTTTGGTTTAGGGTTCTGGGTGTTGGCCTCTAAATCTAGAACCAGATATAAATATGCAGCGCTAAACAATAATGTGTAACATATCAATGTATTAAGCCTTGATATATTTCGCTTAAAGATTAAAAAAAAGAAACCACGTAAAAGGCCCAATAGGATCCAGAATGATTCGGTATCAGAGTTGTTCCCCTTACCGATCGTTTCTTTTCCTATTTTCTATCAAGAACAAAACTCTTGACATTCATTTTATTTTGATACATTTCGCTGCTTTTGCCTTTTCAATAATAGCTCTTTCCGCTTTTGCTTCATTTGTATTTTGTGTGTTATGATTTTCACCGAGATGACATGGCGCCGACGTCTGATGCCTGAATTGCCACGTTTGTCGGTTTGAGAAACTGCTGATCTGCATTTTTGTGATTTAGCAAAACTACCCACGTGACTGTAAAGCCAAAAGCGAGATTTATTAGATCAAAATGAAAAAAAAATGTCAGTATGATCGGTCTAAGCTTGGCATATTTCTGCAACCTGGAAAATAAATGAACTTGAATTTGTTGAAAGCGGACCGTTGAACAGCAGCACTAGGAAAGATTTTTTTAATTTATTTTGCTTTCAAGTTTCACTTTTTGTTTCGCCATTTATTTCCAAAGCTTTGTGTTTCTCTGTTTAACAAGGGTAGGCTTGTATCTTAACATTTTAATATCAGCAGAAGTTTTATCGAAGCAATTGGTTAAAAAAACATAAATAAACAAGAAAATAGAGGATAAATACTTATGACAAATAAACAAAAACAGTGATGCCAGTAAAAAAAAGTCGCGCTTTTAAAACTTCAGGCTTGGCACTCCAACAAGGTGTGTAATTCATTTGTTTTTTAAATCATGAAATGACTTTTAGAACTTTTATATTTCCAAAAGATAGCCTGTGGTCGATTTCACTTGAATGCCAATCAATTATTTATCAAATTACGTCTAAATCATGTTTCAATAAATGATCATTTTCAGTATTATATGTTTAGTTTTACTGCGGCCACCATATATTTTAACTTTCAACGACTAATATCAGTTAGATATAAAAACAACTATTTTTATATTGCCATTACATGCATATTTTTGGTATATCAAAAATCAATAAGGAAATATGAAACCATTATTTAGCGATAGGCGTCCACGATGACGTGCTAACAACAATTCAGATATGAATGGCAGTTCAAGTATTGACAGTTTGTATTTGCATGTGAATTTGTGAGTCATATATAGGGTGACACAATTATAGACAGGCATTTGAATCGAAGAGTGTTTCTAACTAGATATAATTGGTAATAACGTTTAAACTATTAAAGTGTTTCACTTCAATACTTCTAAACGTACTTCTACATGGTATCAAACATTAAATCGCTTTCCCGTCGGGCAACATTTTTTTGTATTAAAAGACAAAAGAAGAATCCATGTAAAACATGACAATTTTGTTGTCGAAGTCATGTGGAGAGTGTCGAGAACGAGGCTTTGAAACATGAAGTTAAAAAACAATGAATTTCCATTTCAAAGAGAGCTTGATTACAAGATATGAAATGGCGGATAATAAGTGATAACCCCAGCGAAAAGAAGGACATTGAGATAATAGGAATATAATTACATGATTGAAAGCCCAGAAAACGTTTGGATAAAGGATCTAAATTGCCTTTCTGTGAACAATCGTGCACGCTATAGAAACTGTACGTAAATATTAATTAGGCAGCAATGTGGCCCCGAGCGGCTGTATATTGAATGCCTAAATTGTAGAGTTGAAGTCAAATCAATTCAGAATCAAATGATCAGTTCGATACAACGCTCTGAACCGCTGAATCGATTTGATTGTCAAAAATGATTACACGTTTTGAATCATTCGACTCATGTTCACACCGATATGTTTTACATTCATTTTAATTCAAAACGAGCCACTCCTGACCGATTACACTCCGACCGCTAGTCACATGTGATGCCAGTTGTCTGTGTAAGGGGAGATAACATTAACTACATTGATATTTTTTTGGTTTCTTCCACGTGGCCAACGTTTAGATTTGAAGAAAAAATGAATTTTAATTTATTTCAAAAGGCTTTAAATGCTCGCAGCGACCAGATTGATTAATTTTGGTGCGCTGATTCTAAAAATGCCATTAATTTAATGATTAAACTTATATTGAGATAATACATTTTGCAGATTTATAAATCAAGTAGAAGAATCTTCATAGAACGGTTCGAAACAGTCGAGTTGACGAAGAGAGACACGGCTTCCTCAAAGGACAACTTTTAGCTACCACGCCCGTACCCAGTGGGAATAAATATAATATTTGATCATTCCAATGACCCTTTTTGTTGTTTTTCTACTATTAATATTAATGTACTATAAAACGGGTGATCAGTTCGACCACAGTATCGATCCAACTCATAAAAATCGGTGCCATCAAAATGACCATACCAGGTGAGCCAATTCCAACACTACCAAAAGCCTTCCTGATAAATAATTGTTAAAGAGTGTGAACAAAATAGTATTTTATTGTTCCTTTGTTGATTATGTTTTCTGAGAGCGTCAAATTCTTGCTATATTGTTCTTTTATCCTTCAGTTTTCGATTGTATGAAGGAAGTATGATTTACAAATTGGTTTCTAATTCTTTATTAATTGTTGAAATAATATCATATTTGTCACATGCAATAATTGATAGCTCTCGTATACTATATGATATACGTTTGCAGAATCAAAATATCCTGATTATTAAAGGTAATGACGTATGACACATAGAGATAATAGGAATGTTTTACAACGAAACAACATTATATCTTGTTAGATAAGTCCCAACCACCCAATGCCAATATTTTATAATTTATTGAAATTATACCACATTATGCATGTATTACAAGTACGTTTCGTTGTATATTATACCGTTTACAGAAATCGAATATCTCCTTATGTATTGTATTATTCTGTTATTAAAAAGAAAAGACATTATTAATGTTCTGTAAACGAGTTGATATAAAAGAGATTTGCTGTGTATGCCAAATTCGTGTTAATACAACGATTAGTAATGACTTAACGAGACAACAGATCAAAGACAACTCAATACCCATTTTGCTGATTGTGTGCAAGATTAACGTATGAATTAACCAGGTGTTATCGATAAGTTAAAAACCGGTAGTATTGATACATTTCTTTCGTTCAATTGACTAGTAGTATTGATGAATTACTTCCGTATAATCAATTAGTTTGATTGATATACTCCTTTTATATGCTCTTATACAATTGATCTAAAACATATCACAATTGTTTGTGGAGTGTTACTCACATAGATGTTTGACTTCAGAAAGTTCTGAGAACGAAAGACAGTCCACTGACAATGGGATGTTTTATTGTAAAACGTGTACTACTGGCCGGGTATACTTGATTTTATATATTCTCAAGCTAAAACATTCACTTGTCTAGAGATAATTATAAAAATGATAACATTTCGTCAACGCTATGGCAGCGGAGTTTTGTTTGTTTACCAGCTGACAAAATTATCAACGAGCTTCGTCACTCCGTTAAGTAAGAATCCAAAGCTCACGAAAGCTCTCGAGTATCAATGCTTCATTTATCGCTGTGACTTAAGACCTTTATTTCATAGATTCCCAATTACAAGGGCTTTCTACTCCGAGCGTTCAGGGCTTTGCTACTGTGACATTATTCATCCTTTGCTTTTCGAGATATCTGTATGGACAATTACGAAGATGGTATGATCAAAATTAACAACTTCCTAATCATACTGAAATCATCTGACCTTGTTGCTTCTCACATCACAATATGTCTAATATATTCACATTTGTATATATACTCCAAAGTTTTTTGTGTTATATATACTGTAATAACCAAACCACAAAATATCTGTCTAATATTTTTAAACAAAATTTGTTATCGACTGTACTTTGTTTACTATCACCATGGTAACAAGATTGTTATTCTCAGCAGTTCTTACAAACTGGGCAGACGATAAGTGACTATACAACATTGTGTTCTGGAAACGACGATTTTTCCTAACAAGCCAAAACAGAATCCAGACTAAATATTCAATAACATGCTTACTCATTTAGATACACTCGCCTGCCTAGACAGTTTGTCAATATGAGCAAGAATAAACTCATTAGCATCGTCGTGTCAAGGTCGTCTGCCAACTATGTAAGGTTGTATTTGTCTTGGATGCGACGTTGTCTTTGTTAGTTATATTGAAAGAGAAATTCAGGATGTTGTTACAGGTTTGTTCATGGATTTATTGATTAACTTATTGAATGTCATGTTGTTTCAAAAACTAGATGATTAAATGCTATTTGTTCTCGTTTTTTCGCGTGAAAACGTTTGAGGAATATCATGGAAAGTGTATTTTGAGACCCATCAACTTGGGGATGGGGGAGTGAAAAGTTGCAAAAGACTTGTAGTATTATAGTCGGCTTCGAATTGGTTGTCAACTATCGAATATTACAATAGTGTTTTTCCCTGTCGATATTTTCTCATTAGTTAATGCCACATACTATTTTGTAAGTGCTTTTTAATCATCATAGTGTAACACGCTATACTTGTAACAGTCGATTGCACGTAGATGTACGATTTAACAATGGCATAGAAATTACTTGGCGTATTAATCATGAAATAAGTACATTCTGAAAAACATGAACAAAAACACTGACCTTGTGTTTCACTTTAAAATTCGCTAACAATATTCGGGAGATATAGAGAGATAGAGAGATAGAGAGATAGATAGATAGATAGATAGATAGATAGAGAGAGAGAGAGAGAGAGAGAGA
>JAUUEB010504743.1:0-10220 GCA_032362205.1 Clione limacina | reverse complement strand
CACTCACTCACTCACTCACTCACTCACTCACTCACTCACTCACTCACTCACTCACTCACTCACTCACTCACTCACCCCTCACTCACTCAACCTTCACTTACTAATTAAGTCACTCACTCACTCACTAACTCTATCACTCACCCACTGACTCACTCACTCACTGACTCACTCACTCACCTAGTCACTCACTCACTCACATAGCCACTCACTCACTAATTCACTCACTTTGCCAGTCACTAACTCAATCACTCAATCCCTCAATATCTCCCTCACTCAATCACACAATCACTTAGTCAATTTATCACTAAATCTCTAAATCACTCTATGACTAACTCTCTCACTCACTATCTCACGCATTATCTTACTTTCTCACTCACTAACTCTTGAACGCTCTCGCTCATAAGGTCTAACATTATCGAATACTGTCAACGTTTTTTGGTAATCATAGTAATCTTCTTTTGCCTCTTTCCCTCATATTTATATTTTTTTCCAATTTGATCGTTGTCTTTCTTGATAATTTGTTTGTTATTGACAGAATCATTGCAATATCAGGGCAACTGCTGGTGTTTATCGTCAATATACGCAACCAGCATGTAAGTCTGTACGCTTGTCTTTGAGAATAGAGATGGACCCGCTAACATAATTTACAATTTCCGTCAATGTCTTATACAGAGACCTGACATAACCAATCCCTTACTGCGTCAATCTCATTACACTTTTGAATGGACGGATGAGAACTCGTTTCATGGAAAGCTCAGATAGAGAGATGCTTTCACCCTTCTCTGGTTTACCACAACGAGAGCTTTATCGAAGATAGCGTCGTGTCTGTCAGAAACACTCAATCAATTTATCAATCATAAGACAAAATCGATAAAATATGTAGAATAGGACGGGGACGTAACGGAATGTACATTTTTCTTGGCAGAAATATTTGAATTAAAAAGAAAGGAGGAAGTTGATGACCTTAGATTCTTGTAACATTCATGTTTATTGCTTTGTTGGTATATTGAGCAGATAACATGTATAGATGTTTTGGAAAAAAGTGAAAGTAATTAATTAGTCAGATAGCACTCAAATTAATATTGAGTTTGATGAAACATATATCTGATAAAAAGCCTATCTAATGGGGGCTTGCTTTAACCTACCAATATAACAGCAGCCAAGTTGTGCTCTGGAGGGTCAGATAACCTGCATTTCTCACCCTGCAATCTTAATGAAAACCATAGTGTATATAGCGCATCTCTGACCTATTACAACGTGTAAAGATGAAACACATATATACCAATAGTATACAAGGAATCTGTTTGTAAAACGGTTCACCTCAGAAAACTTACGAAAACCATCAAATTATTACCTAGCTATAAGGCTGCAATATTTTATAATGGGTACTTTTTTATGGCTCAGACTAATTCGTATTCTAGTATTTGTAACCAAAAATCAAAAGTTATTTTTTGAGCTAGCTTTATCCTGTCTCTATTGTGGCTAAAATCGAATTGTTTCTGAAGAAATTTAGAAATGACGTTTCTGTAATGGGTTTTTAAAGTGATGTATACATAAACGAGATTAAAAGGAGAAAAGCATATAAAGTCGGTAAATACTGGTTAAACTAAAAAAAAAGACTAAAGAAGATATTCCTTTAAAAATGTTTGAAAAGTACAAACGGGGAATTTGTTGAAGTTTTAACAGAAAATAAAACGAATTCATGTCTACGCAATTAGGACCGCCACTTTAGAGTCCGTCATGAGATGAATTAGCGGTATAAGCATTTCTCATTTCTGAAATTTAATCTGTAGAGTCATCAGAAATCACGGGAAGCATGCCTTATTTGTGTGTTTCATTTTCCTCTAAGAGTCTCTCATTTCTTAGATTTCAACCGATCAATTAAAATTGCTGATGAGACGCCGGTCATGACTTTATTGCTAGCTATTTATTACTTCTCGAAACAGCTTCATCCTACTTTATTGTAAACGATGTGATACTTGTAGCAGAGCTCTTGACAAATAAGGAAACCAACTAAAAATAAAATAGAAATAGCTGTTTTGACTGTCATTGATGTATGAGTAGAGAATAATAAAAGGACCAACTGTGAAGAAGGATATAATTAAAACATTGTTTACGTCCGTGATAAATCTTTCATTTTGATGAACATAAAAAGGTATATGTGGTATCTATATATACGATAAAGTCAAGGAACATTAAAAGTTCAAATAATAATTCCACACTGAATAAAAACAAAAGTTTGATGATGTTACTACAAGAAATGCATTTGTAACATTGCAAAAAGTTAGATTTATATGTAATATAAAAAAATATTGCTGAAGTATTTTTTTCTTAATTCTTATTAAGAATTTCCATTTTATATAAAAACAAGTGTAAAAACTTGCTTTTAGCGTGTTGTCTAAACAATGATCAATCATCACTTCTACATTCTTCCAAGACAATTATAGTTAACAAAATAAGACTGAATAGTATCATCGGTAACAGTGCTGGACAATCAAGAGGATAATCCCCATATTTTTATTGACACATTCCTGTATCAATCATTTAAACCTGCAGTCGTACCACGCTCGTCAACACACATACACACTTACAAAAATACACACACAGTCATGTACATACACCTTGCACTCGTATTAAAGGTTTGATATCTGAATCCACTCTGGTTAGACGTGATTTATATCATGCTCATTTTCATACCCATGACCGCCCCCCCCAAAAAAGCCTCTTTGCATCAGACATTATAATATCAGTACTGTATCATATATCTCTTGTCAGTGCATGCTATTTTGATTACTTTTGATTGGCTACAGAAGATTCACTTTACTCCCAGTATAATTACGACTGCAGAACATACTGCGGTCACAGTGACATCTACATATGATATGATCTGACGTCTCTACTTCTCTGGAGATTCCAAGTCCATTATTTAACATTTGCCAATTCCCACCTCAGTGCCGATATCCTGACCTTGCTTTGACCCTTTCAGATATCATCTCACAGACTGATCCGTCAGTGCCCATGAGCGCATTACTTAGCTCGTCTAGTTGGCACAGTGACATTATATATTGACTTTAGGGTTTACGTGAATGACAAATATACACCATTTTACGTAGAAATAACACTAGTTATCAAAGTATTTTGAACAACTACAACGTGCTTTTATGCATGCAATATTGTGAAAGGTGTGAAAATTGCGAATTTAATCATTATTTGTGTTTACTCATAGAAACAGTGACAGTTTGAATTGTTGTCATTGTAACAACAATTTAACTTCAACTAGTTTTACTAAATGTGTGTATACATCTACAATAGGTAAATACATTAATATTTTTTTCTTATATTCATTATTTTGAAATAGAAGCGATAGTTTGTTAAGTATATCTTTCTTATTGAATATATCGAGGTCCTCGATTTGATCACGATATTTGACCACGACCAATGCCAAGTTTTAACGACTAGTGAGTCTGTTGCTGAAACTTAACTTGGCAGAGAGAAAGATAATTAAACAGAAAACAGAAAGCTAACCTTAGAGATATCCCCAACATAATTCACTCACTTAATATTGTCTTTTAAACCTTGAGTTATGCTATGTATTGTGTAACGGCACTAAATGTTGTTTATAAAACCTGGAGTTAAACGGTGTATATTGTAGAGGCACTAAGTGTTGTATAATAAACCTAGAGTCACGAAATGTATTTTGCAGAGACAATAAGTGTTGTATATCAAACCGAGATTTGTGGATATTTATATATTATTAGAGAATATTACTGTTGTCTATATATATCCAATAGTTACGAGATGTATATTGTAGATACATTGTATTGACATTACGTGATGTACATCACACCCAGATGTGTGACTTTAGCTATTAGAGCATATAACTGTTGTCTAAAAATCCAATAGTTACGAAATGTATCATGTTAAGACAAAAAGTATTGCATATCAAACCTGGATTAACGAGATGTATATCGGAGGGAAATAAGGTGTGGTATATGAAACCAAGACATGTGTTATATGGATAATAGAGAATATAACTGTTGTATATGAATACAATTGTCACAAGATGTATCTTTTAGAAACAATATGTGTTGCAGATCAAGCCTTGAGTAACGTGATGTATATTGTAGAGACACTTAGTGTTGTATATCAAACTTACAGTTGCGGATTTAATCAAGTTTGTATTTGGTTCATTGATCGAATGAAAATGTGTGTACATATTTATTTCGAGGAAATAAAGCAAAGTCTAAGGAAAACCGCGAGTCTTGCCTCGGTGCCAAGTAGCCAACCACTAAACTACGGTGCTATCATTAGCTACATAGGATTTGACTAACGACTTACATCCCGATAGCTAATTGGGATTACCTTCCTACATCTCAGAAGCTCCTTTAGATACACTTCAGAATAAGTAATTGACGTACTCGCATAACTAATTGACCCTTGCCATATCTGAAAAACCTCAAATACCCTTGTTTAAAAATAGACGTAGTACAGTAGTACCTATCATTAATTGTATATCTAAAAGGAGTCAATCACAATCACTACGTTACCTGTGGTCGCGTAACAACTACCACCTTGGACCCCAGTGAGTTAGTGTATGTTAACTTTCTCCCCAATATTTCTAACACAAACCCCTGTTGAGAGTTGATCTCAGGACAATGTGGTGTTATACAATTTTTCCTTGTAACGGACAGTCACACATTTATTTTGAATTTTGTGCACTTGTTTTGTATGCTGTTAAAATCGTAAATATTATTGTGGGAAAAATACAATTTTGAGCTCAGAAATTACTTAATTTCATCCCTTCCGCAGCTTTCACAATACCGATGAGTACCTACAGAGGTTTGTTTATGTATCGCTATGCTTGACTTTATGTTAGCTATGTCAATGTTGCTTTGAATGTTGCCATATTTATAATCATATCGACCAAAATGTTGTTTTTTTTATCTGTGGATTGTATTACATATTGCTATTTTATTTATGTGATATAAAATGTCATCACAAATTTTAATATCAAATCTAAATTCTTAGATTAAATAAAATATCACATTAAATAAAAAATAATTGTCACCGACTACTTTTCTATTGAAGATACAAAAGAAACAACTATAATATATTTCGTATTGTGGTTTTCATTGCTTGCATGCAGAATAAGACATTATGAATTTTAGCTTAGTTAATTGTAATATATATGCATGCTTTATTGTTAAGAATATATACTGGGTTTTCTAAAAAGCTTCATGAAACCCATCATATAAATATTGATTGAACGCTAAAAACATATTACTTTAATTGCTAAAAAGAGAAAAACAATAATAATATGTACCTTTACTCTACCAGGACAAAGTTAGAAAGAAAGCTGCAACTGTTTGTTGCACGATGTCTCTTAAAACATCAGCCTAAAGACATAATTTTTTAGAAAGGATTTACTGAAAACAGAAAAAGTGAACGGTGTACTTGTTGCCAATTGATTATAGACTGAACTTTCAGCAACTAAATATTAGTATCCATTTTATATGCCACAATATCAAAGCTATAAATTATATATTAATTGTTTGTCAAACCTTCTTTATTGTAAGTCTTTATTTTAACCCTTACCACTCACTTACCCCTTAATTACTCCTACATCATATCTACCACCTGACTACCTACCAACCTACTTACCTTCCTAATTAACTACCTACTTAACAACCTACCAACTACCTATCCACCAAACATACAAACATACACACATACAGCCATACAAATATACAAACATTCACACATACGAACATACAAGTATACTTACATTATATGCTTTGCTATACCTTGTTAATCTTATTCAGCAAAACCTCTTCCTCCTTAATTGTCTGTCTGGCAGTCTTATCCTTGTTCATATTTCATTTTATCTTCATGTATGCTTGACATTTGCTTGAAGATACTTGATCTGTGTCTTTTGGCTTGCTTTGTCTCTCATTTTTTGCTGTTTTGTTCCTTCCAAACCATCTTTACTGTTATATTCAAATTTGTCAGCATTTCACTTTCGGCAGGTATCACTTAAGAACCGCTTTTTCAAATACTCGCCTTTTTATACTTTACAAACAATCTCATTCCATTTCGTTTGCTCTCTATCTCTTATTTTATATCTCAATGTCTTTACATCCGCCTATACTTACAATATCTTTATGTGTAACAATGGTGTGTTGTCATTTTTATTCATTCTTTTTGGTCGCCAAATATTTTCAACAGAGTATTAAATGTTTCGCATAACCCATTTAACGGAGTTATGCAAAATTAAATAAATCATGTTTTGGTTGATTAATAGCTGAGTGGTTAAGGGGGACGAGTATGAAAGCTTATAAGTACAACATAGATAGTATTTACATGCTCTGCTTTTTGTTTTCGAACTTGTCCAAAAATCTTCATATTACTTACACTGTCTTTACTGGACGTAAATCCTGTTGTCTAGATCACATGTTTGCACTACTTCTTATGTCCTGATATTATTACTGCTTTGTACTCGTGATCACGCTAAGAACTTTTCTGCTATATATAGAATATGTTTTTATTTAGGCTGTTATTGTTATATGTTTGCTTGGTGGTATCCTCCCATTGATATTATTGGAACATTATACCACGACTCCTCAGTACATTCACAACTAGAGCAGTAGTTATATTGTTGCACACTTTAATATAACTCTTCCCATAACACAAAACCTTCAATAAAGTCATGATGACAAATGCAAGCTGAAAATATTGTGAGTAATATGAATTCTTAAAACAGAGAAATGAGCATCCGGTCTTTTATGATCATTAGATTTGTTTTGATGAAGCTTTCACGCCGATAAGAGATGTACACTTATTCTGTATAAGATTTTCGACCAGACATACCTTATAACTCAGAAAGAGTAGTTTGCTGCCTTGTCGATAGTTGTCCAAATAGTCAGTATGTATTTTTTTACAAAGAAATACAGAAACGACTTTATGAGGCCGGTGTTCGCCAAACATCAGGTTATTTGACACATACGAATGTCCTTAACTGATCCCAGTTTTATGATAAAATTTGTTTCTTTTCAAGGTTAAAGTGAAAATAATTTGTTGATTTTTGCCTGTCAGCCTGATACAACTTCGCCATAATTGTATACATTTATTCTAACATACAATCAGGGTCGACAGAAGAAGTAGTTTTGAAATATTGTTTAAAATGGAATAATAGACGTCTTTTCGTTCTTCAATGACTTGGCTTCATTGAGATTGGTTTACACTTAGCGGCAAATCTAGAGCCATTAGGGTGAAGCCTCATAATCGTATACAAATTGCAAATAAATGAGGTGTTTAAAGTTTGTAGAATTAACATTTCAAAGACAGTCTTAACTTCAAAGAGTATACAATTGTAAACTTTCTTTATTCGATTTTTGTAATCAAGCACATCAAAATCGATTGTGATAAGAATTATGAATATCTTGTATATAAATTATTCGAATATTTGGAGTAATTGAAAAGATAAGGACTTAATTCATGATTGTGTTTAAAGTACATAGCATGTCAGATATTGAAATTGTCATTCTTTACATTATGTTTAACTTTTATAAGAGATATATATGACCTCCAAGTACATATTACGATATTTGATTTCGAGTATTCAATCCATAGCCACCTAAAGATTCCTTATGATTCAAATGTAAAAAAAGAAACCTTCTTTATGTCTTAATAGGCTTCGAGATCAAGCCTTTCTTAGATATTTTAAAGATAACATTTTGCATGAAACAATTCGTTTTTTTAGTTATCTCTTCTTTGTGTTTATTTTAGAATTGAATGTTTACGTTTCGTTTTATTTAATTAGTTCACATAATGTTTGTCATTTAAAATTCAATTCTTGGAGGTCATACTGCAAGTTGTTATATATGTTGACTACAAATCCAACGGTTTGGCAATTTCAATATTCAAATTTGCATTGTGTACGGCCAATAAATAGAAATACAGACCTTTTGATAACTGCAACTGTTTTTTCTTGCTTTGTGTCAGCCAATTGTTAAAAAAATAAATATAATTACGTTTTATTTTATTTCAATCCGATTGTTATTATTGATGCTTAAGTTCATAGAGTGATGTCACATGAACAAGATCTACGTAAACAAATTGTTATCCACTAAGAATGATATTATCTTGTTAGAATTATTGATAGCAAAAATATTAGAAAATTAGTAAAATACTAACCCACAGAAAACGCCTATTTTTCTACGAGACTTCCAAGGTTTCAAGGGAAGATTGTTGAGAGTTAGCGCAAAACATGAGATTATATATATATGAAACGTTTTTACCCTCATAGATGAATATTAACTGAGTTCCAAATGTTCTGTGACCCCCGTGGTAGGAAGTTAAGAACAGCATAATACTTTATCGATTATTTTTACATTTTGCGGATAAGTTTGTATAATTCATGTAAGTGAATTGTGCTTAGATCATTGAAAATTACTATGTACACAGAACCCAAATAGTTTAGATAATATTTTTTGCCCACAAAGTATATTTAGAGGGAAACAATAAAGACGAATTCCTGCATACAATATCCCAAAACGCATATATGTCAATTTATGTGAAGGTCACTGAAATTAACTACTTTCAAAGGGCAGCAACTCATAAATGATAGAGGATGTCTTTTTACCCCAAACATAGTTTTGTCAAAAAGCACATTTTAGAACAAAAATTAACGAACGTTTCTAACAGACTGTTTTGGGAGTAAGTTACATTTTAGGATATTAAACGTGTTGTGATGTTTTGCAATATCGGAGATCGCGGTCATTTTGCGTATTAGATTATACAAGCACAAGTGTTTGTCTTTAATTGGCAGTCAGAAGAAGAGTATAACTATATGCTTTAAAAATTAGTTTTTCTGTCAAAATGATTTGTTTGGGTAAACATTTTTTTTAATTTTATTATTGTTAAGTCTCTGCCCTTTGTAATACCACATACGCAAATGTCCTTCTGACAGTTCATTAAAAAGTATTATCAAAACGTATTGGCAACATTTCAATATTTTCAATTTATTTTGTAATTAATATTAAATCATGTTGTTCTAAAGGGGCGACATAATTTTTGTAACTAAGTATATCGTTTCAAATTTCATGTAACTATACTTGTTACTTGAGTGCAAATCAGTTAAGACATCGATAAATTACTTTGTGTGATATTTACAGTATGGCTTGATTTTATTTCACAGACAGCTTCCGTGGCCTGTTAAAAACATGTCCAGATGGATACTTTGGATGGAAATGTAAATTTAAGTGTCACTGTGAAGGCAACTTAATCTGTGATAAGGTTACTGGGAAGTGCCCGAGAGGATGTAAAGATGGTTTCTGGGGACGCGGATGTCAACTGAGTAAGTTCTCAAACTTTCCTTTGTAATTAAGATTGATACATACGTATTTGGTAATAACGTTTTACACGCATGATCAAAGATACAATCAATGAAATCGGTTGTGTTGTAAGTATCAGCTTGATAAAGACCCCCGTGAATATTGATTTTTATCGTTGTTTTATGTTGTTTCTCAAATTGTAAGAGTATAAAGAGCGTATACTACATTAACATTGGACATTTTACTATAGTAAAAACGTAGTTTTATATTTTTTTCGTACACAGGAAAGTATTTCCACGCACTTAAAAAATTATTGAAAATGATAGCAAAAAATGCTTAGTTTCGGCTCATAGCCCTATATTTTCTTTCAAGCACTCTGATTCAGGCTGAAGACGAACTACCTATTCACTAAATATAAATATAGATGTGTTAGAACGTGCTACGGGTCGGGCACATAGGATGTCACGGTCGTGCTCAAGTGGCTTCACCCATATATCCAAAGACAGCATTCCATGTATTGAAATCAAAGACAAAAAGATGAAACCTACGATGAAGAAAAATTATTGATTGGTGGAGTAATCGTTCTTCAATATCTATTTAATAATTATATATATAAACGGCATCAATCATCCAAGTACTAAGTGTTGAGGAATCACTTAAGTGTGTAGTAATTGTACCGAACGTTAGGTTAAGGTTATATCATATAATACTTTATCATAACATATAGTATCATGTCATATTATATCTCAACTCATCACATCATATCATATCATATCATATCATATCATATCATATCATATCATATCATATCATATCATCTCATATCATATCATATCATATCATATCATATCATATCATATCATATCATAATATATAACTATATAATAT
>JAUUEB010504732.1:0-10221 GCA_032362205.1 Clione limacina | reverse complement strand
ATAACAGTTCAATTGTTACTGTCTACAATGATTTGATTGCTCCCGTATTGTATAAGTATGCTGACTTCACTTGGCTCTGTCGTTGTTAAGACAGAGGATTCCATATCGCATGTTGCTGTCGTTGGTCAACTATTTCCAATCTCAGTAGTACAACCATAGTAACATCTCCCAAATTGATTGATGGACAAGAACTCGGGGTTATATTTAGTTACTTCATTGTTACACTTAATGACAAACCTGATGAAGAATGTTCTGTAATTCCACCAACCTTGGAGTTATATAAGCTAACTGACTTTTGTGCACTAGAGTGAGATCAACAATCTGAAAGGCTGAGAAAATGCTGGTAACGTTCAGGGGCGTATCCAGGATTTTGAAAGGGGGGGAACAAAGTCAAAAGGGCAAATTTCAACATAATTTTTGAAAAAAAGGGCACTTTTCCGAGAAAAAGGGGACTTTTCCGAGTAAAAGTGCATTTTCCACGAAAAAAGGCATTTTATAAACATTAAGGCATTTGTTTCACCCCTTGAAAAGATCTGTTTCTGAAAAAGTCACTTTCCTAATCTAAAAAAGTCATAATTTAACTTTTTTTTCAACAAAAAGGGCATTTTCCACGAATAAAGGGCAATTTTTAAGAGAAGTATGCCTTCTTTTTCTTCTTTCCTTCATTTTTTTCTCTTCTTTCCCTCTTTTTCTCCCTTTTTTTGTCTTTTTTGAAAAGGGCATTTTATCCCACCCGTAAAGAAGAAAAACAAAAGGGGGGGGGGACATTCCCCGTGTCCCCCCTTAGATACGCCCCTGGTTACGTTATTTTCTAGTGTCTCAACATGGACTTCTTCTTGGACACCAGCCCTGAAACTATCAACGGTTTCACCTTCACGCTACCGAATACATATTTTACGATAAATAACTCAGATTGTTCAGACATACTCGCAATTCGTCAGAAATCACAGCCACTCCTTTTGTAAATATACAGGTAAGCAGATGAAAGTAGACCATGGTCATATAGTGGTCTAATTAGGAAACCAGGTAAAGACTACTTCCGCTTCCTACCTTTTATTGTCACGTAAGCAATACAATTGTTTCTGTTTTTATGATAAAGGACAATATCTAAACCTGATATGTAAAGACTTTAGTACGATCTAGATACACAAAAGAGAAATAACATAATAAGTGATAAATCAAACGCCTTGCGAGAACTCTACTGAGATTACTTTTGTTGGGTATGACCCGGTCTGAATTCGAACATCCGATAATTCAATCCAGAGGCGGACGCAACTCGACCATCCGAGAAGTGGATATTATATATAAAAAATATGGGATTTATTCGAATAAAACTGAGTCACTTGAATTAAGTTTGTCATTTACAAGAGTTATATTCTGATTTTCAATTTACTATTATTGTGAAACAACGCGCTTTTAAAAAGAGTTATTAAAGCTCAGGGCAGTATATTCTCTTTTCTCTTTGCCCCACTTTTTTAAAATGAGACAAAGAGACAAAATTTATGTTCCCTGTTTTTAAATGAGACAAAGAAAAAAAAAGTATTTGACCCACCTCGAAGGGTGTAGTAAAGGCTAGAATATACTGCCCTGTGAAGCTTCTCCCCAGACCCAATTCATACAATTTGATTTGGACGTAACGATGGGCAAAACTGTTGTATTTTCTTACATTTTGTTACATCGAAAGGAAATTCATTCTTCCAACGTAAAATATCTCTGTATGGTGCTGTGTGGAAAATCAGACCACCTGATGTTAATCCTGACTTTTAGTATCGAAAAATACTGTAATTATTGTCGTGGGGCGGCCATTACAAAAGAAGGGAAGATAACTGCTGACACAACAAGTTAAGTCAAGCTGTGGGTAAGACAGAATCAGGATTGTCCTCCCTTTTGTTTCTATCTTAGTCTTTACACTATATTTGTTCCACGATAGGACTGTCACTGCAAGGGGGTCATTAGAATGACGTCACAGTGGTCAGTTGTCACAGGTAGGTTATTAGGAGTGTCCTTGACATCCATATGTTTCTTCGTCTGTCCTTCAATAACAGATTAATTGTAATCGTGACATGAAGATTCCATGTCCATCAAAGCGTTACAATGGTAGAAGCCGAGATAAGTTTGCACACTACTAATAAAGTCTGTAACCACGGAATAAGAAGGTGACAAAAATTGGGAAAGAATACAGGAAGTTGCAAGATTGCAAAATCCAAAGAAACACTGGTAGACAGGGAGAATAGAGATGACTCTTGGGAGAAAGAATAGGGTGTGTGGAAGAAAGATGGATCCATATAGGAAATGAAGTAGTGGAGTAGGACCTGTAACTCAGATGTTCAGATCTTCAGAGGAATATTTGAGTGTTCTTGTAGAGTGAAAGCCAGGTCAACTAGTTGCTTGATATACGTAGTATGGATCTCAGGCTGGACTTGGCCGAGCAGACCAATGTAAAGATCAAGGCGTTCTGTTTAAAATCTTATGAATTTTCTTTGTTGCACATCAGACTTTCGCAAATGAGAAAATACGAATTTTAAGACAAGATCCAGAAACAAAATTGACATTTTTCCTAGATGGGAAAACTAGACGACAATATAGCAACCCTAAAGAGTTTGAATTGACGCACAAGTTCACAAAAAATTTCCAGAATGAATGATATTTAAAAACCTCAAAACATGAAGATTAAGCTTAGAGCTTTTCTGGGATTTTTCGCATTTACAGCAGCTAAGGGACTTAGTCAGTTTTCAAGAATTTTTAATGACCACATTGTCTTAAAGAATGAGCAAATGGTTTTTGTATTTTTAATCTGATTGTCAAATACCTGTTACTATACCAATGTTGAGATTTCTAACAACCACTTTCCCTAAAAATCGCAAGTTTAGCACCTTTCGCAGCGTAACCACAAATATCTAATTAAAGGAGAAACTATAGCCTTCTTACCTACTATCTACGTCATTCTACAGACATCCGGTGTCCTTGAGACAATGGGACAAAGTGACGTCACATCTAAAGGTCACAGTGAAGCATTTTTGTTTGTGAACGGTAAGAATAGACTTCCTTGCAATGTTGCTATTTACTTTGGATCGTCATTCATTTGTCAAAGACAATAACTTTGTCGAGAAAGTCAGCCATTGTTACTGTTAGTGTTAATGAATGGCGAAATAGATGAATGAAACAAGACGTGTATGTGGGCGCAAAGGCCGGGTGTTTAGGCAACGAACTTTAGAACCAGTTGTCCTAAAATGTTGTCGGTTCTAATCCGCAATCGGACAAGTTTTCATGGTTGAAAGTTTGTAGAAAACGGCTATCGTGGTCCTCCTGTCCACCTAGCAGTAACATCGAGTACCTGACTATAAAATGCATTGATTGTCTATGTAAGATTGCTAGGGCGACCCCTTGTATACTCTCATGAAGCTGAGAACGTAAATGTTAATCATCATGGTGTCTGTCTGGGTAACGGTAATTGTAAAGCACTTTAAGCATACTCCAGAGGGAATGTGCTATATTTATGCCATTATTATTATTATTATTTTGCGTCATCTGCAAATGCGGTCCCACCATTACAGCATTATTGATGCCATGCTTTATGGAGTTTAACGCACCATAACAGTCTAAATAATAAATAGCAAAAAAGACAATAATATAAACCCCACATGAAATTATATGTATGCGTAAAAGACAAAGGGGCGCTGTAGGAAAGTCGGTTGCACCGTCGGGTATGAAGCGAAGGCTCCGTCATGTGACTAATCACCAAGACAGACTAGGCTCAAGCCTCTCGAGCGACGATTATTTTCAGCTGCCTCTCAGTTCACTCAGCTGTTACTTGAGTGCCCGACTATAGGCAGTGAATGTCTATGTACGATTCCTAAGGTGTGGCGCCTTACAGGCATGACGCTTTGTATACTTCCCTGGAAGCTGAAAATGTGTATGTAGGTCTCGGTTGGGTCTGTCAGGGTAATAATAATTCTAACAGTGCATTCAACAGGTTCCCTTGAAATGCGCTCTACAAACATCTAATATTATTATTATTATCTTAATTAAATACAAATTAAAAAATGAGCTGCGCAGCTTAAACACCCGTCAGTGCGGTGTTTATTTCCAATCAAATTATTTCCGGATGATATTATTTACATAATAATAGTCAACGTCTGTATATTTATTTATTTATATTTCTATTCATTTCAGTGCTTGTTTATCTATTTGTTTCTATGCACCGGGTTAACAGTCGAAGTTTTAACTTAATCTACACACAACTTTGGTATATTGTTTGTAGAAATACCAGAATATACAGTTTAGATTTTGGTTTAAATTAGTACACTGTTAAATGGTGCACTATTTCGTTCGTATTTTACTATCTATTTATTGCGAAATATCATGCAACTATAAAAAGCGCATTATTTTAAGCGCTAGTCCACATCTACGAGTCAAACGAGTGGTGGTATTACCCATTCATGCATTCATTGGCAATAAGCATCGTCGCTGGGTACAAGTTGCTTTTGTAAAGGGTGATGAACAAAGTTGGTCTGCGAAGGTTTAATCCTGGGCAACACCGTGTGAAACTGCTAGTAGAATATATATATATACGATACAATTGCTTCATAAGCCAGATAATCCTTTTCAGACAACTGGTCTGCTTTAATTGTGCGATTGGTGACTAGCAAAAGACAGAGATAGTCTTATCAAAGTGAATATATTCATTGTGAGCTAAATCATTGTGCATTTACGTTTAATGCAAATCAAGCAATTTAAAACTATGCTAACAAAAGTCTTTATAGCTGAGCTTAGGAAAACTGATGCTGCTAAAAGACCTTGAGATGCAGGCCATATTGACCTTTCTGTGAATTTAAATTAGAATGTTCAATCTATGGTCTAGTTTTGGCCTGAAACAAGGATTTTCAATTAGGACTATCAATGTCCTACTAACGGTGTAAAAAGGGTAAAAATGGCACCTACAAGAATACAAGGACATTGTCCTTTTCGCCCTAAAAACGTAGAAAACTCACAAGCAAACACAGAAGTCAATTATACTTAACTAGGTCAGTGGGCGATGTCGTGACGTAGGCGCAGATTCTGGGGCTCTTGGCGATGTACATTGTACAACATCAAGAACACATTGTGTTTATAAAGAAAGTTTCTGGAAATGTGCTAAAAAGTCCCAAACTAGATGAAAGTATTAAATTTTTACACTAGCCAGAAAACATTAGCTAGTCGTTTTTTCATTTTAAGAATAATTTCATATTTATCAGTTATGTTATATGGTATCAATGAGGAACTAGTAGGTATGGTGTTAGCATACTATTACTGGGTTAAATGTTTGTCAGCAAAAAAAAACCGTTAATTTTGAAATAATTGAAAATCAATATTTGTCGAAGAAAGGTTTAATCGATCCTAATATGGTCCACTTTGTACACTTTTCATCACACCTAATTTCTCCGTCAAAAACTCTTATCATCATTATATTTTGTTAAACACGAGTGTTTGGCTGTATGAGGGGAAACTCTTTTCGAGTGACTTAGTCAACAATAGCCAACATTGTAGTAAGAAATGTACACATCATCTCATAAGGATTCTTTTCTGATATGTTATATCAGAGCAAAACTAAAAATAGTTTTTACGTTTTTTTAAATTATATTAGCTATCCCATTGGCCTTTAATAAACCGCTTGTACACTGAATATATTTAAAAGGCTCTCAACCACATATTTAGATACCTACATTTGTATAGGTCAAAACATCATTTTCTGAAAAATTTCACCTAGAAAGTTTGTTAAGCAAAACCTTGTTACCTAACCTGTATTTTCACTTACACATTTCAACTATTAGCAATCTAGAATAGTAACCGGGAAAATCCGTTTTTAACACGAAAATTATATAGTAACTTCGTGTCGCACCTCACCATTTATTGACTGACCAGTGGTCAAAATACTTTTATAATGACCATTCTGACGCATGCTTGTCAAGTCTGATACTCATCATGACTGCATCATTATTGTTATCACCTAATTCACACATCATTTAGAATAAATCGCAAAAACAAGTTAAGGGGGGAGACGGAATATTTCTGTTGATCTATTTGAGTAGGTGGTACGTGCAAAGGATCGGAATAAATATATCTAATAAATGTTTCGAATTACTGTAATTATGTGTCATTTATAAGTGATGTCGTGGGTGGACCATCATGATAAAACATTACACAATGTGTGTTCAGACGTTTGCAAATCTGCAAAACCCACACCACTCCTTTTTGATAAATTTGATCATAACGATACCAATGCTTTTTGATAAAAACAATGTTTGAAACGTAACGAAAACTGAATGAAATGAAGTCGATTATATGATACTACCATTTTATCGCATTTTACAAAGTTCGTTCAGAGAAAGCGGATAAATTATGCTTGAATTACATTAAGTACCTTTCAAAATATTGTAAAAGGACTAATTTCTTAACGTTCGCTGAACACAATGAAAGCGAAGGTTTGATCAAAAATATTTTTGTTAATATACCCGAAAATATATATTCTATGTACCTTAACACCAGTTATTCACTGCAATATTTCAATAAATAGTGCATTAAATGAGATTTTTTTTAAATGAATGCATAATGCAGTATAACATACATAGTACCATAAGCAAATGCGCATAATCTACGTGGATACTTTTCGCTAATTATGACGATTACAATACCAATGGTTTTATTTGATAAAAACTTCATTTAATTCGTTTCGAAAATTAAATAACATATAATCGACTATTATTCATTCTTTTCATAGTAGTTTGTTTCTTTTCATAGTTATAGTTTACTCATTCTATATATATAAAAATACGAAGCTGTCTTTTTTAGCTCATGAAGTTCTTTAAGATGAAAAACTGATATACGAGGCTTGAATTGCATAACGTTATAGGTATTATGCATTTAGAGAGGGTTTTGACCCTTCAAAAGTTTTGGTTTCTATAAATAGTTCTGGTATCCCCGTGGATACTGCTGATTTGCGTATCATCAAAGTAGAGAAGAAACGAAACAAAAAACAAACAATTATCTGTATTCTAGCATCTTTCATCAATACAAAACGACAGACGAGCGGTAAGTAGGGGAGATAATCTATGTTCAAAACGACATCCTAACATTCTTCAATGATCAGTTGTGACTCGTATGTCAGTTACCTTCTCTTTACTTGATGTTTGTCTATGTTTGGAATGAAGCAGACGTCATCACTACTTATTTCATAAATCACAACATTTCCATTAAGATCTAGCAGACGATAAAGACTAGGGTAGAATGATATCTGTCCGTCTTGCCTGGTTTAAATACTGAAAGATGAGCATACATCTTTAAGCGATCTTCTCTATATCTTTACAATGATATTGTCACCGTTGTTGGGATCTTGTTCATGTTTCTCAAAAAGTTATTATTCCAAATTCATACTGGAATACTTTCATTATCCATACACATTCTGTCTATCATCTTAACATTGTTACCAGATAAATGTGACTATCTACTGCACCTTTTTGGGACTTTAGCGTTGTTCTTTATACAATCTGTAACAATATACACTGACATGTATGCGTGTATGTATGGTTGGATTTGGTTGGAGTTTCAACATGTGATTACAAACATACCAAAGGGGTACATCAAATAATAAAATTGATGAAAATGCAACCTTTTGACATTTTATTAATTGATTTAGTCTTTCCCTATATTCCTTTGTTAAATATTGAAGGTCGTCATGTTTACTGAATAAACGGACGTCCAAGAAAGCACTTATAATGAACAAGTAACCGGACAATTAAAAAAATGCATTCATATTAAGTGTGCACTCTCGGCCGTATTTAGCAAAGTAATCTGAAGGGTGGCTGAAATTTGGACATTGTAATTACGTGATGTTGTCTTAAAACTATCAACGGAGAATACAAAAATGTGTGTTTACTTCTTTTGGTAGAAAGGAGGGGCGTACGTTGGATCTTTAAATGGGATACCGGTGTTTTTTTTAGGTTGATTTGGCTGAGCTTTTAACATGTTATAACTTACATACCAAAGGGGAACCTCGATTGATTTTGGTGTAAATTGGTACATTCTACGATTTTTAATTCAGATTTTTCAAACGAGTGGGAGATTTTGGCGCAAAGTGCCATTACCAAGGTTGCCTGAGTTTTGGCAAGGGGTCCTTTTTAATATTTTTTAATAATTTCACTTATAACTTGGGGAACAAAGAAATGTTCGTTATAACTGAGTTTGTTTTGTAAAAAACTACGACCTCAGGGGAACTTGTTGAAACTGGCCAGTTCTTACGCTTTTTCCTCCAATGTAAATCCTTTGATCTCTGCATGCATTGCCCTAGGTTGACAGAACCAGACTAATAAACCCGTGTCTACATCTTTGCATCACAAGATCTAGAAATAGCTGTCGTGCTTCACGAAAAAGTGACCAAACTTATTATTTTTTCTTAGTTTTGCTCAACCGTTTCTTTAATTCTTTTTCGTTTGAAGCGATTTCTTTGAAATCGTAGTTCGATATAAGAAATATATTTTAATGGTAAAAGTAGGGATACATTAAGGTAGTTTTTACTTTGTTCGTAATAACTGATTATTCGTTAAAGGCGATTTCGTTATAAGTGAATCCTTCTGTACTCTTTATGGATTGGAAACATTAGGGGGGCATTGGTCTTTGGTTGATCCCTTCTTCTTCTATTAAGCCACTTCTTAGAAAATTGGGTAACACCGAAATGACAAAGTCGCTAGTATCTAATATTAAAAGATCCTCATCCCAGGGCTTATAGAAACTCTAAACTAGGCTGACTTAAACACAATTTTAAAAGGCCAATAATTATCACAGCTCGATAAAAAGACAGATTCATATGAGTCACGATACAAACATGATTGTGTAAAACAAAAGTTAAACTTTATTAAGACATCATAGCATATAAATCATTTTTGGAGAACGTACATTTTTTCCCGGGTTGTTTTATGTAGTGCTATGGATATCATTGGTCTTAATGGTGGTAGATGAAATTCAGGCGCGTAGCAAAGATTTTGAAATGGGGGGACAACCTTGGATATTATCAAAGCAATGGCCGCGAATCGGCCGAAATTTTTGAAATTGGTTTTAGATGATGAAAATTGAGAGCATTCAAGAACATATTATTACAACGTAAAGCGGCCAACATTTTTTAAATTAGTTAAAACGGTGCAAATTTAGAGCAATTTAGATCTCAAATGGGGGAGACCTTCAGCCATGTCCCCCCCTGGCTATGCGCCTGTCTTTATGTTTTCGTTGTCATTCAAGTACCAATAAACTGCATAAGAAAACAGCTTTTTCTTAGATATATGATCTTGTTTTTTAAATAATAAAGCCTAATTGCTTACGGTCCGTTAGTCATCAATTAGGGGATCCGACATACTAAAGATATTTAAAGCATATTACAACAATGTATGACGTTATTTATGTAGAGAAATGTTATTGGGTGTTGAGGTAACACGAGTGTGAAAATGTAATATGTCAACGAGCTTTATACAAGTGACAAATTTACACGCCCCTGTACACGTATACAATCTTAAATATTCAACAACAACAACAACAACAACACAAATATGATTAAATTTATTCAACTCTTAAAGCCTTTTAATAATTGAAAATGTCATGACAAAACATTTATCCTTTAAAGTTATGTTCCCAAACTGACGTAGCTACTGGATTACGAAAGTCGTGGGACCTTACAACGACCTGGAACTTTTCAAATTTCGTCAAAAATTGGTATTTCAGAAAACAGTTTTTATTAGATACATAAATTGAACAAAATTGATAAAATTTAAAAGAGAAACTCGACTATCGCCCCACTTAATATCTCTCACCTATCTATGTGTACAATGATAGATAAGACGGAATTTATAATGGACATTTTTTAAACCAATACGAAATACAATCTTATTTCGGGATTTTTGAATACATGTAAATTAAAGACATTTGATAAGGTTAAGTTACGGTTTTGTATTACTTTGGTCTTTTGACATGGACAACTCTTAAGGTGTTGATATATCATCGAACATGGACAATTATTATTTACAAAATTACTTGTCAAATAATTTTTTTTGTAGAAATCCATTCATCATCTACATAATAATCATCATCATCATCATCATCATCATCATCATCACCATCATCATCATCATCATCATCATTTTCACCATCACCATCATCATCATGACCCTGTCAAGTCTTTTGCTGCCGGGGGAGGGGGCA
>JAUUEB010504721.1:0-10221 GCA_032362205.1 Clione limacina | reverse complement strand
TTCACAAATATTTCTGGATTTAAATAGCAGAAATTCTATTTCTGGTCTACATCATCCTTCCAAAAATGTAAGAGATCTGAATAAAATGATTCAAGCAATCGCGTAAACAGACAGACACACAGGAAGAAAATATACCACTGCACAATATAATTGTGCGTGGAATTAACTTGACTTCAATTTATTTTATAAACATACCCAATGGTTTTTCCAGATGCAGCCTGCTGTACATAGACTGGTAATGGAGTACATGGGTTCAGTTTGGTGTCATCATTCTCTGTTGATTAATAATAATTACACAATTATGAAAAAAGAGATAAAAATCAAACCTCTCAAAACTCCATTTGAACAAAACAGACACAGAAAACAGTATTTTTCTGTCAAAGAAAGGCGACAATACCCAATGCTTCCAATTTCAGTCATGTTAAATACAAACTTAGGTTACCCTAAGAGCCCTTGACCATCCTTAAACACGTTGAAGTGGCAAAGGATCATGCAGCACATGCTATCTAACCATGTTATCCCAGCTGTCACCAGAGCACATTACGGTTTCGGGGGTTCCAACAGGACTGCCCACTCTGGCATCCTCAGCAGTTTCCATGCCAACTGACACAAATCATGCTCGGTAGCCCTCCTTCCTTAAGACTACAGTGCCCGGCAAAATATTTTACTTGTCTGTGACCGGTGCCTCCAGGGGTGTACCATTCTGTGTTGCAAGAACGCAGATAAAAAAATACCACTTCCAAGACTGATGGTCCAGAGGCTATGAGCAATAGATCATAGTACTAAGTGATCTTAAATTTTGAAAAGAAAACTTAATTTTTTCATAGAATTCATACTATGTTGCAGCCCTAAAACCAATATTAATGCAAAATGTTTGGCACAAGATGCAGTATTAATTTTTCTGAACAACTTTCCCTATACAGGTTGAAATGCTCAGAGTGTAGGTGTGCAAACCATGATAATATTTCATTTCAAACCAAAGTTGTGCATGACAGAGATTTAAGACTGTTGCAGTTAAGGGTCCAAATTCATGAAAGTTGATGCAGAAAATCACTACTTTTTCAGATACAGCTCTCATGGTCATTCAGCTAGTTTATAATGTTTCTAATCCAAAAAAGACACCAGCACAGAGAACAGGCAATGCACAAACACACAAAAATATCCCATAGAATGTAGATAATACAGTACTTTTTGTCTTACTCCACAATTCTTGGGAGCACCAAAAGCATGTGTTTAGAAAACCGTTCAACAGCTTTTTTTTACTTCATATGTTTCACACAGTATCATATTCACAGATTCCTTAGTCTAAGCTCATGTTTTTGGATGCCTTTTGGGTTTGAGTATCTTGTTTTCCTTTTTATCCTTTTATCTTTTTATTCAACAACTATCAGAAAGAGTCAAAAGCATGAGCAAGAATGTTATAAATAAATTAAGCTGTATTTTAGCAATCTCTACGGAAAAGTTCAGACATAGACTACTGTACATGGCTTAAATGCAATGAAATTTTATCAATGAAAGGGGCAATACTTTTCCCCCTCTTACTTACCTGATATAATTTCTCTGGCTGCTATAACATCTTCCAAAGTAGGTCTTAGTAGGGTCACCAACCCAGACAAAAGAGCTTCTGTTACCTCTGAATCCATGAGGTCTTTCAGGAGTTCAATCACTATAGAGAAAAAGTAATAATGTAATTATTTGAAAGTCAATGTTAATGTGATGAGCAATGAATTTTGCTACTAAATGAATTAATGCAGACATATTGCAGATGTTCTATGAAGTAACAGGAGCAGGTAAATTGTTTCAGTTAAGTCAGAAATAACCAAACATTGCAATTATGTTAGAAGAATATATTTTGAGACCAAGCAGTAGATTTAGATAATAAGCTACTGTAAAGCGGGTTTTACTGAACATTAGGAATTGGACAACTATTTTAAGGGGTCCCTTGGGTAAATAACAATTATAAATAACATTTATATAGCACATTTTTTAAAAGCTGCTCTATGCACTGAGTAAGGGGTAAATTATCTTAACATTGGTGTGAAATTATCCTAAAGATCTACAATTACTGTACTAATCACATAGCTAATCAATTAAATATCTCGCACCATATGTGTTAATGATCTGATACATAAAAATTAAATGCATACCACATTTAAAAAAATATTAATTTCAATAAAATAAAAAACAAGAACCTATATAAATACCTTCAAATTGTACTTCAAGATGCAGTGTTCTGAGGAGGTTGAGTAGTGGCTCAATAATGGTTGGGTTTGCTGATCCTACAATTGGTTGCACAGTTCTCAGAGCATTACAAGCCATCTGTTGAGCCTTGGGTGAACTACAGGGCAGCAAGGCAATCAGTCCTTTGTACACCTGGAACAGTGTGGTCACAGATTACAAACCAGCTATAATATTATAATCCTTTTTTGAAATAATATAACACATACATATTCCTCGGCTGAACAAGGGTCTGACCGTAAGCCAGAATAAGTATAGCAAAACTTCCAAAGCAAAGCCTACTTGACTGGACTCTACAAAAAATAACAAGTATTACAATTATACTGACACCTTTCAAATTATGAGAGTGCAAGAGTTTGAAGCTCAAAACATATGAGACTGGTTGCTGAAAGAATCTAAAAGAAAATATCCTGGTATATGAGCTTTCCAGTTTAAACATTGTCTATGATTCTATAGTTGTAGCAAGTTTAAGATCAGTTCCTCAAAAAAACATTTATTTTGATAGCTAGTTAACAACAATCTAATATAAGTCCCCTGTTAAGTAAAAGTAGGGCATAACATGCATGAACATTTATTATTTAAAGAAGTATATTCCCTATAAAAATATAAGATTTTTTCTAAAGCAATAATAACAGGATTCACTTTAGAGCCTAAAAAGAGTCCACATTCCAAATAGTCAGTTCAACTCAATTACCTGGTTTTCATATTTTGGATTGCCCTGCGCCAGCATGAGAAGAAGATTTCTGCAAGCATCTTGTGTTTCCTCTGACTTGGATTTAGCAAGACATTCTGCTACTGCTCTTATACCTAAAAGAAATTGATAAATCACAGACCTCTTGTGATACAAATACAAACAATGTACTTCAAATTACTAAATTTCATCGGAAAAGTAAAAAACAGATCCAGGTATCAGATCCTATGCATAAGCCTGATGAACCACATGAGACACAAACTGATAAAAGACCTGAAAAGATTATCAAGTTTACTTATTTTGATACACTGATAATCAAATGTGCCTGACATGCATATGTACGCCTGAGATGATGTAGTTTACCTTAGCATTCAAGTGGACAGTCTGGAAGCCATGTAATATTTTTACTGAAGCTTATGGTATTATGGTACTTATATTTATTCATGACATTTTGAGAAGTGTCACTAACAAATTAGAGCAAGAAAAATTTTGCCTGAGAGATCTGCCACAAAGTATAATTTACATTTACATTAATTTCTGACACATCCAGTCAAAAGTCAAAGTTTAAATAAATGTTAGTCTAGTATCAGTGTTATCAGTTATGTTATAAAAATGTATTGGTATTTTCTTACCATAACTTTCACAGATAAGTTCTTTGTATTTCCTCCCAGCATTGGCAATATGATGAAGACATTTAAGTGCCTCAGCTTTATCATATTCTTTTGCTTGTTTCAAACCAATGATCTCTAAAAGGGTTAAAATGCCTCCAACCTCCATGAATTCTGCCATGAACTTGTGCCTGTATCAATGAATAAAATAGAAATGCAAATGAGCAATTACCAAAATTACCTTTGACAAATTCTTTCATTTTCAAAAGAAGATAAAATATTTTTTCAAATACAGGAACATTTCATCACAAAGATTAATTTATTAGAGTTGAGTTTAAGTTTCCAATGTCAAGTTTGCGCTGTAGACATTTTGAAAAATGGATAAAGGAAAAAAGCAATCATATTGTGATAAGTCCACACTGTGACATTAAGCTGAATAAAGAAGATTATTTGCATAAACGATTACTTGTTATTATTAAGTTGGCTCTGAAATTAGGCAGATATCAGTATACATATCACAAATAAAAAGCATAGTAAAAGCTGTTTTCAGTCAATTTGTATTCTTTAATTGCGTTTCATGATTAATGAGAAAGTAAGAAAATAAAAGAGTAATATAAAGGTGTTTTGAGGGTGAAATTCATGTTTACATGTAAAAATTTACTAACTTTAAAATGTGAGGAACTAAATTTACTAAAAATGATGACTTGAAAATGTTTGTGTCTTTTTTTATCTCAGTTTTCTTAATTTTCACTGTTTTCAACTTGTTGATATGACATTATGCAAGTTATGCCTAACTTACTCAACATTGAATTACTTGTAAATTGAGTGGTATTTCAACATATATTTGCATGTATGCCACACAGAACTTAACCAATTGTAAATACTAAACAAAAAACAACATTTGAGAGTCTCGCAAATAGTTACCAAGAAATCCGCACAAAAAAGAATATCCTTTACATAAATCTACTGACCAGGAAAAAAGTGTACCCAAAGAAAGACACTCTGATTTTTTCCAAATAGCCCTAAACGCTCCTTCTTTGGTAGGAACGTGCATTTGCCGTTAAATCTTAATTTTAAGCTGGCTTGCTGAAAGCAACAAGATGTATTTTTGTAAAACATTTGGTATTGACAGGAGAGCTTCTAATAAATTATCAACAAAAATAACAATTCATAAGTGGTTGAAAAGCTTTGATAGGTATGGTTCTGTTGAACATAAAAACGCTAAAGTGAAGTCATAGTGGTCGCCGTCTGAAACAACGAACGCCAGAAAAATACACACAGTCCAGATGTCTGCTATTAAAACACCAAGGGCAATACTCAGACTGTAAATACTAAACGTTATATTCAAACATTGACAATATCTTGGACAAAATTAGGCCGCAAAATTGGAATAGAAGAAAGAGACCATGCATGGTTTCAACAGGATGGTGCCATACCTCACACTGCACATGCTATACTACAATGGCTCAGAGAACACTTTGGTGAAAGAATCATCAGCCACAGAACAGCTCATCTTTGGTCTCCCCACAGCCCTGATCTTAGTCCATTGTACTTTTATCTTTGGGTCAACTTGAAGGATAAGTTATGTGATAATACCTTTGATAGCACTCACCATCTTAAGACAGCGATCGCCCGTGGAATGGCAGAAATCCCAAAGAGTGACTGAACATTTCGTTTTGCGAGTACAAACATGCGTTTCCAGAAGAGGACACCACCTTGAACATGTTTTATAGTGACCAGTTTTGATTGTATCTTCATGAAATTCATGGGTTATAAATGTGATATATATGATGTTATTCATGTAAGATATTGTTTTCCTTACATTACAAATTAGAATTTAACAACTCTTTTCTTGGGTATACTTTTTTTCTGGTCACCTAGTATATAACTAGAGTGAGAAGCTCCCTGAAATATTTGCACTTACCCACTTGAGGCAGATAAAAAGACTGTAAGTGACTGTAGCAATTCTGTCAAACATGTTCCTGTCATATATCTGATTAAATTAAGGAAACATACACAAACTGCAAAGGTGAACTGAAAGTGCTATGAAATAATACAACAAGACAAATTAACACTTTACTTGTAAAGAGCATAAAAATGACAAAATGCATTACAGTAAAAGTAAAGGAAATTATATTTGTCATCTTTTATAAGTGTATGTTTGTGTGACCCCTTTTCTGTTGGTGTCATAGTTTATTCGACTATAGATTTTTTTTTAGTGTTTTTTGTATACAAAACAAACCAGACCAAAAAACTTTGAACATTTTTTCTGAAAGCATTACAAAATGAAGTCATAGAAATGTGATATAAGACTACTAGTCACATCTGAAGGTTATGTACCAATGTTTAGAAGAGGGTCTGTTGTTTGTTGAAAATGTTTAAGGGTTTGAAGTTCAGTTTATCTGGTAAGTGTTGAGGAAAGCGACTCTCATAGCTCAGACATTTTAGGCAAGTCCCCAGCTAGCACCCCTTCAAGAAAATATACTCAAGCTCTATTTATTCTAGTGCCGCCTAGCGTTTTCTACCAACAATCCCCTGTCTAGCTTGTTCTCATTCTTGTCTAGAAAAAATCTTTCCCAAAAAAATATTTAGAGACTTGCGCTAAATTTAGTCTTGTTCCTAGCTAAACATAACATCCCAAGGCATATTGAGCCTAAAATAATTTAAGGCAGGTTTTCAGTCTAGAATTGTCTGAAATAGAATGTGTCCAAATTATATATTGATTGGTGGTGTTCACTATTGGTTTCCCAAGATTTACCCAACAGCAGTCAAACAAATTATATCCACTTTGTCTAAACATTTGAATAGCTTGATTGAACCATATGTGTTGATACATTTTTAATGAATAAATTAATGTTCATTTTAAGGTTATTCATGAGATTCAAAGTGTTAATTCACTCACTTGTAAAATATCTACTTCAATTTTGATGAACAAGAATGTCGAATCAATCTGGAAATACAGTAAGTAGTTCACAACAAAAATGGTGGACAGATTAGAAAGACGAAGCAAAGAAAGTTCTGTTCCAGAATTGAGCCTTATAAATACCATACTGAGGAAAGAATTTTATTGCTAAAGAAAGGACGCAACTTATAGACGAGGATTAATGGTAGTTAACCGTTGCAGACGGGGTCACACAGACTAAGTAGGTGCCAGGAGTACTAGTAGACATATTTCTAAGTAATGCATATCATCTCTCTCTCTCCCTCTAACATAGTTTGTCTCTGAACACATGCATACGCACACACACACTTACAAAGAAATACTAGTATACTGTACATGAAATAGGTCTCGTTTTAAAAGAAATTTAGTTTTTTCTTCATTAATGGACTTAATAGTCCGTTAATTGACTTAATAGTCAGAACTTCTCTACAGTGCTAAATTCACTACAGTGCCAAATTTCCCTTTACACGGACATTGGCACTGTAACAGGGGTTGACTGCATGGGCGTATTTAAGGGGGGGGGCAACTGCCCCCCCCCAGTTTCGACAAATTTTGCACGAAAAATCGGGCATTAATTTAAAAATATCATTTCGATCCAAAATGCTCTAGAATTGCACAATTTTCTACTATTTTTCAAAATTCCGAACGCTTCGCGGCCATTGTTCTCCATTTGTCATACAAATTGCCCTAAATTTGCACCACTAATGTCAAAAAGGTCGGCCGCTTCTTTGAGTCTTTGAAAAATCGGGCAAGAAACAGGCTTCTGCCCCCCTGGACCAATACCCCAGATACGCCTATGGAACAGTTAATATAGTGGCATGATATGAGACCCTGGATAAACCCCCACGGGTTCGGCATTTATAGATGTCTATTAAAATGTGTATTTATTGCAAGTTACTGTGTGTCTAGGGCAGACAAATTAGATTGGTAAACATGCATAGGAGACGAGGCGGAACTCCACAATTTTCTACGTTTTGATTTGTAGTTATTGTTTTACGCTCCTCGCAACACAAGAAGGTTATATCATCTCACATTAACGTCCAGGTTTAATAAAAAGAATGAATTCTATAAAAAGCAAATCACTAAGTATGTTAGTGTTAAATGCAAATATAAAGGTTTAAAACCCATCGCAACACATTACGGTAATATGAGAGACGAGTGTAACATGAACGTCCCCGACTAAGGCACGTAATCTAGGCAAGAGTGGCAGCAAACATACTACGTAACTGACCGGCTTCGAACCCGGGCCTACTCGTATGGGGGTAATATGGTTCGGGATTAGGGTATTGGTGGGTGACAAGGGTATTGATGGGTGGTAAGGGTATAGGTTGGGCTTTATGGTATAGGTGGGCGATTAGGGTATTGGTGCGTGGGCGATTGGGGTATTGGTGTGTGATTAAGGTATTGGTGGGTGACAAGGGTATTGATGTGTGGAAAGGGTATAGGTTGGGCTTTAGGGTATAGGTGGGCGATTAGGGTATTGGTGTGTGATAAGCTCGGTGATAAGGGTATATGTGGGTGGTAAAGTTATATGTGGGTGATTAGGATATAGATGGATAATTTGGATATAGATAGGTTATTGAGGTATAGGTATGTCATTAGGGTATAGGTGAGTTGATAGGGTATTGGTGGGTGATACGGGTATTTTGGTCTGACCATGGTATAGGTACGTCATAAGAGTATTGATGGGTAAATAGAGTTTTGTGGGTGATAAGGTATAGGTGTGTCATAGGGGGATATGTGGGTGATAAGGGTATTGATGGGAGATTAGGGTATTGGTGGGTGAATAGGGTATCAGTGGATGATAAGGTATAGGAGAATCATTAGGGTATTGGTAGGTGATAAGGGTATTCATGGGTGATTAAGGTATTGGTGCATGAATACGGTACTGGTGGGTCATTATGGTGATAAGGGTGTTGGTGGTAGATTAGGATATTGGTGGGTGATAATGGTATTGGCGGAAGATGAGAGTATTAATGGGTGATTAGGATATTTGTGGTTGAAAAGGGAATATATGGGCAATTAAGGTCTATGTAGGTCATTAGGGTATAGTTTGGTGATTACGGTATTGGTGGTAGATTAGGATATTGATGGGTGATAATGGTATTGGCGGATGATGAGAGTATTGGTGGGTGATTAGGGTATTTGTGGGTGGTTAGGGTAAAGTTGGGTAACTAAGGTATATGTAGGTCATTAGAGTTTAGTTTGGTGATTAGGGTATTGGTGGTAGATTAGGGAATTGGTGGGTGAAAATGTTTAGGTGTATCATTATGGTATTAAGGTGATCAGGGTATAAGTGAGTGAAATGGGTATTGGTAGGTGATAAAGGTATTGGTGGATGAATAGGGTACGGCT
Organism: Clione limacina; assembly: GCA_032362205.1. NCBI lineage: Eukaryota > Metazoa > Mollusca > Gastropoda > Pteropoda > Clionidae > Clione > Clione limacina. The sequence goes on along the minus strand of JAUUEB010504721.1, from coordinate 1,388 downwards.
GTGTAATTATGGTATAGGTAGGTCATTAGGTTATTGGTGGGTGAATAGGGAATTGGTAGGTGATTATGGTATTGGTGGGTGATTATGGTATTGGTGGGTGAATAGGGTATTGGTGGGTGATTAGGGTATTGATGGGTGACAAGGGTATTTGTGGATGGTTAGGGTATTGGTGGGTGATTAGGGTATTGATGGGTGATTAGGGTATAGTAGGGTGGTTAGGGTATATGTGGGTGATATGGAAATAGGTGGGAGCTATGGGTATATATGGGCGATTAAGGAATTTAATGGTAATTAAGGTATATATAGGTTATTATGGTACAGGTCTTTAGGGTGTATGTGGCTGATAAGGGTATAGATGGGTGATTAGGGTATAGGTGGGTGATGAAACTATAGGTGGGTGACGAGGTTATAGGTGGGTGATGAGGGTATACAAAATACATTTAGGAAGGAGACATCCAGGTGAAACAGCAAAGATCTGAGGGGGAAAACACAAACATCGTTGAAGGGGCTCTTTTAAAACCAAATAACACCGCTGATCAATCAACGACTGAAACTTCAAAAATAGACCCCCCTGTCACACCTGAAGATTATTTAGAAGATTGTTTAATAGAAACATTGGATGACGCAGAAACACAAAATAGGAAGTTGCTTCTAGATGTTGTTTTAGCAAATGCTTAAATAGTTTTAAGTTTAAAATTTCTTGTTGATGTGATCTTTGCTTTTGTAAAAAAGTTATCTTTATTTAAGTTGTCTATATCATGTAAAAGTTTAGAGGTCTGAATGAGATCTCCTATGAGATTCAGGGTAAAAAGTTAATAAATTTTATTATTGAATAAAATTTGACAATTTAAAGAATCACATTTTATGAGTTGATTGATAGGGTTAAATTAGAGCTTAAGATCATCTTATTAAAAAAGAGAATATTACTGAATTACATCATTCATGTATAGCTTGATTGGATGGGAGGTAATAGCCATCGCGACTAGAAACTTGCAGAAAGCTTAGGGTCTGATAAGCTCTGCTCGCAGAAAGGAAAACAATATTACCTGACACTTGGTATATGTGGGACATTAGCTTTTAGTTTGGTCAGTAGGGTATCATCAAGAATGCAAAGGCCACCAATTATGAAATACAGTTGGATCAACAGAATCGACTTCATAGAAGTGTTGAAATGGTTTTTCATTAAAAGTCCCCAGAAAGAGCACAAGAGAATATTTTAAATAGAATGCGAAGATCAATATTTGTTTTCTGAGAGTGGTCGGGGCTAAATGTATGACCACAGTAAAACATGGATCGGAAATGTGTCAAATGAAAAGCTATGATGCCATTCGCCAAACAATGTAATTAAGAGTCAAAATGAACAATCCAAGTGGCAACTATTCATAATA
>JAUUEB010504710.1:0-10221 GCA_032362205.1 Clione limacina | reverse complement strand
CGCAGAGACTACAGACAGACAAGATGAAAATATACCACTTCACAATATAATTGTGTGCGTGGAATGAAGTATTATACGACTATGTATCAAACAGTAAAATAAATTGTTAATTCTGAACGAAGCAAGTGAAACTTTTAATTCAACATGGACTTTTCGGTGAAATAAATGAGAGAAATGCATAAATATAAAAGGAAAACGCAAAACATGTAATTGTAAATATAAAACTCATGTAAGACTTATCACTCAATCCTTCAAACAAGATAATAACAACAATAATATACAATACTTTGTGTAGAAGATTACTAACACCACCATGACAACTCTAAGATGAATAACAATTTGAGAAAAGTAAGCCTGTTGGGGCACACTTAAGAAAAAGAATAATTAAAACAAGATATCACCCAACTTTTTCAGGGTATAGATCAAAACTACGATATTAGCAAGGTTGATATGAGTAGAAAAAATCCGAAATTTGGTAAATTACTTTTAGTCTTTAGATGGCAACATCTCGGTTCCTAATCAAGATACCAATCTGGAACTTGCGCCATCCATTTTGTCTTGCCAAAACCTTCCAATTATTCAATACCACTTAGTCATGTGTGGGCAAATGTCTAAGGTTCGAAAAGTTCGCAAAATGACCAATCTATTGGTACACCCTTTAGAAAAGTTACAATTTTTCAGACGATTACCTTCTTTTTTTGTCATCATTAAGTAGTCCCATAACAAGTGACAAATTTGGGTGAACTGAACTGGGAGCGGGGACTGTAACTTCTCAATGATCATTTCCCCTCTTCTATAATTATAATGAGAATTCCACTGGCTTCCTTAACAGAAGCTAAACATTCTCTCTTTTTGAGGTTCCCAAAAGTACATCGTAAGGTTCGTGTTCACAGAATTTTAGGCTTTGGGAACGACGTGTGAGCAGATTTATTTTGGTGAGAGGCAAAACCTCTTGAAATACATTGTCATTTTATACTTTCATAATCTTAACCTCGCTAAGCCCTCGCTGTATCATATTCACATAACTCCTAACTTTATACAGATATTTTGAATAGCAATCTATAGTTGTGTAGAAAATTAAATAATTTCACGATGAATACCCTATAAATAATTTGACAACTATTTGCCCTAACAAGAGTAAGCCTTTTCCCCGAAGGTTCGTGTTTGGGATGAAACTTAGTTAATTGTGAAAAACTCATTGTTGACTCAGCCCGAGCTGTAATTGAACGAACAAGCAAAAAATGTAATTACGCTATGAAACGCGATGTAAGGCGTCTTGTGTTCCGAAATAGCGCGATCATCATTGCAATATATGAGTTCCAATTATCTAGGACAAAAAAAGTATAATAAGTTATTAAATTAAAGACATGGCAACATGAAATGGCAAACAAGGTTGGATAAGATAAGGCAATGGAAGAACTAATTAAATGTTTAATCAAAATAGAGTGACATACAAACATTATTTTGATCAATACTTTTATGCATCTAGTTAAAATTCATTTGATTGAGAGTTCTGAGAAATGTTTATACTCGGTCGACAAAACGTCACGCAGAAACAAGAAGGCTATAAACAGCGCATTTAAAAGTTGTGTGCTTTCTTCCTGGTTTAAAAACAATAAAATAAGATTTGTTGCTATGCAATTAGCTGCTCTCGGCAGAATAAGCAAGAAGGAGCATCTCCTTAGTACACAGGGATGTGTTACAAAGCACAGTACCTTTCTACGACATTTCGAGGTGTCGAACTCATTCAGGGTTTTCGTGTCTACTGTTGATATCTTCGGTAGAGGCGATCATAAGTAAGAAAGAAACTGGAGGTACAACGAATGTAGGGGTGAAATCTTTTGGAGATCTTATTCTTTTTATATGCCTTAAATTACAATCGGAGACTAGACTCAACTAAGAATACGTCCGTTGTTTTCAGAGTTTCCACTCGACTATACTTTTCTTGAAGTTATGACTTGACTGTCCAGAATTTTCTTTTAGGGTGGTCAGGTTCTGGCAGTTTAGTAGGATGTATACTGTTGAGAAAGTAATAAATTCGATACAATGAATATGTCATAAATTTCAGCTTAGTTCAAACATGTCTGAGATAAGCCTTTTTAAAAAGGGGAATCTTAAGAGACAAATATGGATTGAAGAGAGTCGGAATGAGTAATGTTTTACAATTGACAATTTATGATAATGAATGTTTGAAAAGGTAATAAGAGGTGGGTAAAAAAAATACCTACTACATAGGGACAGCAAAAAAGACAACTCCGACCGCAAATTTGGTTTAAAAGAAGTCGAGAATACCAAAACAGTATTGAATAGAAAGGACGGTCCATTTGTAAATGCAGGTGACTCCATACTTTCTATCTGCTTATCGTATTCAATATGATAGATTTAAAGCCCTCAACCCTTCCGTTCATTTTTTTTGTATCATCAAGCTGTTTACCCTACAATAATTCAGAGGGATTGCAATGAACATAAGAACATTTCAAAAGTAAAACTTTCTCTGTTGCTTGAAGATGATGTAAGATCTTGTTTAATTCTGAAAAGGTTAACGAGCCAATCAAATATGATTCCTGGATATGAAGTTCTCTTAATTTTGCAGTTTGATGCAAAGCGTACATATATCTGAAGAAGAAGAAGAAAGGCGTAGCATGATACAACTTCATCATAAAAAAAAATAATGATAGGAAATTCAGACAAAACAAGGAATAATATGCATGGATTTGTTGCGCAAATAGCGCATCTCGGTCAATTATGTATGATTTATTGTAAAATATGTCAAGTCTTTTTGCGATACGTTAAAGAAATCATATTAGTTCGCAAATGTTCTGACACTTCTCACATTCCCCCAAGGTCATAAAAAACGAAGAAGAATATTTGATATTACCATTGATATTCTTGAATATGAAAACGATCTTATTGCATATTTATGAAATTTGAATAACAACATAGATAAATGTGGCAAGGTTGGCGTTTTTCCTCTATCTGCCGGGGTAAGATATTCCCCTTTTTTCTTAAATGGGAGAGAAAAACATGAGAGAATTTGTCCAATTAGGTCAAATAAATTGATATATATTTAAATTGGATGTGTGGAGACAATGTTGTTGGAGTATTTAAATGTAATGGAAAGACTTCAAAGGAAATCTTCAGATGTGTATCATTAAAAGGTTTGGCATCTTCAGATGTGTATCATTAAAAGGTTTGGCAATTCATATGTTTTTTCTTTTCTTCATTTTTATTTTTTTTGCAGTGAAAAATGTCTGTTTTTTCGATATGCACTCTCTGTGGTTGGGTTGTCTTGTGTCCCAACTGGGTCCAGAAAGTTCATGGCCCGACTACTCAGGTCCTCCGGCGAGTATAAGTAGACCTTGAGGGAAACGTGCCCATGGACGTGTGTCTCCACATATTTTGAGTATGGGCATGACAGGTCAGAACATGACGATTCATATTTGGATAATTAAGTGCTATCATCTGCGTACTATCCCGCCCGTTATTATCCCCGATAAAATCGAAGGTTTTCCAAAATATACTCCTGGTTTATATAGGAAATATATATTTTAAAAGACATGGCAACATGAAATGGCAAACAAGGTTGGATAAGATAAGGCAATGGAAGAACTAATTAAATGTTTAATCAAAATAGAGTGACATACAAACATTATTTTGATCAATACTTTTATGCATCTAGTTAAAATTCATTTGATTGAGAGTTCTGAGAAATGTTTATACTCGGTCGACAAAACGTCACGCAGATGTTTATATATATATATTTTGGAAAACCTTCGATTTTATCGGGGATAATAACGGGCGGGATAGTACGCAGATATTACTGTATTATAGTGTATTCAAGATCAAAATTTTAATCTTCGTGAAAAAAACATATTATGTTCTAGTTCTTAAAACAATTTGTTTGTATTTTGATGATTTTAAATATTCTATTAACAACATCAAAGAGTGATTTTTCTTATTGGCGTCGCCAGAAAAATCTTAAATAGTGATGCATAATTGGACATTTACAGTTTTCAGGAAGGCTTTATTTCTAAGTGAGGACCAAGAATGACTTATGTAAAATGATGCACTTTAGAGGCATCTGAAAGAATCTCTTTCATATTTTCGATGTTATAAGTTATATAAGTGGTCTTCAAAATATATAATTTTATTTTCTGAAAAAACTCGAGACATAAACCTGTTTGCCAAATTCAAGAACATAATGATAATTATCATTCATGTAGAACATAATCTTGGTTGGATTTAAGCTAAAATGCCTATTTAATTAAACACACGAAGGGTATTTGTATCTATGTTAACAAAGTATGACAAAAAAGCATAAACTACTTCTTTCAATGTTATCAATTCTATCAATGTGTAGGCAATAATAATGATAATAATAATAAAAAGCACTTATATTGCGCATTTCCACTCAAAATGACTGCTCAATGCGCAATACATAGCAAGCGGGATGATTGATTGATTTGAGGATGAGTCTAAAAAAAATCCAGCTATCTGAAACAAATTATGGTTTCAATGGGACACAGTTTTATGTTTGAGAATTTGTAGAAAGTGGTCATCGTCGTCTGCCTATCCAACCAGCAGTATATGTAGTTGGATAAATAACTATAGGCAGTGAATTTATATGTAAGATTCCTAAATAGAAGCGCCTAACAGGCATATCCCTCTTGTATCCTTCCTCAGAACACGAGAAGCTAAAAATGTAACGGTAAGTCTCCATGGATCAGACGAGCTAATAGTATATTGTAACAGCGCATGACTAAATTGTCTGCATGTTCCGACGTTGGCATAGGTTAGAGACCCTAGGCATCTTCATCAACAATTAGTGTTTTGACGTCAGGGTATAGCTTTTTTCTGGTGCTGCTTGTTTTTCACCCAGAGTGAGTATTTCTCCCTTATTTACTCAGGCTTCTGTGCCTCGCCTGACTATATTACTCCACTATCCTGTCGTCATCGTTAAACGATAAACTCCATGGAATAGAGAGGTATAAGCACAATAAGATAATTCAAGTGAAGAATAAAGTGTTGGTAGAAGCACCGATTGTAGCAATCTTGCTTGTTATTAACAACCAAATATATTGCATTAACCAAGAAACTAAGAAGCAGTAAAAAGGGTGCCATACACACGCGCGTATTTACGGAGGCGGGGGGGGGGGGGGGCATCGTTTAATGGTTCCCCATGCATATAGCTAAACTCCTATATATGTGAGGATATGTGTTGCCCAAAAGCTAATACTTTGAGTTCTTTGTTTATTATTTTTGTTCATAAAAAAATAATGACCCTTCATTTTACTTCAATAACTTCAATTTGTTTTCCAATGTTTTATCAACATTGGCACTAGCTGTGCCTCCTTACTATTCCGAAAAAAAAGGTTCACGTCATCAAACCAAAATTAAATGTCTGATATTTTTACATTCCGCTGTCATGAACTATGAACGGTTTATCAGTCAAACTGTCGCTACTCCTCAGTCGTCTAGTTTGATTGCCTCTTAAAGTCAATATTATTCACAAATTATAGGAAATTAGCGTACAATATGGGCAACTAATTCCAATTGATGTTTATCGATTGGTGGAGCTTCTTTTATAAAGGAGGAAGACAGCATAACGAGAACGGTTATTATTCTTATTTAAATTCGAATTATTTAAGTTGTTCTGGATAAGTTATTTATTTCTTGAAAGAATCTTTGACAAGTACTAACAAAAAGAATTATCATTATTTTCAAGCATTTCGACATTGACAACTAACAGCTAGTCTCCGAGAACTTATAAAAAATCTCTGACTTTGAAATATAACGCCTAAATATTCTGACGGCTAAATCACAACTTTGGTACCAGAAACATCAGTGATTAACTCCTTATACAGTAGTCATTGATTTGTTACCTCTCAGCTAAACAGGTTTTCTAACCATGGGTGGGCCATTGTTGGTATTCTTTCTTCTTAAGCTTTTAAATTAAACAAAATAGATGGTTACAGGGTTTCACTGAATTTGAAATTCAGAAAAATTTCAAGAAGAGTTACTGGCAAATTGAGCTTTGATTGGCAAGATAATGAAATGTCTCGTAACAGAATCATACAATGAACAAACAAATCTAGCACACACAAATTTTAACTTTGTCTGTTTATGTTTATCGTTGTACAAGATGAGACAAAAAAGGTAAATCATAAAACTATGTCTCATTTTAACCCTTTAATCAAATTTCAAAATGTCTTTGGACTTCTCAAATGCAGCTTAGAGGACGTATATTGTCGAAAATTAAATACTAAAGTGTTGATTTTATGAAAGATGAAATGAATGTGCGTTTTGCCTGCCAAACGTGTTTGTGTGTTTACAGTGAGTTATCTTTCTACAAAATTATATATTTACTTTATGTTGGTAACATGATATAGTTGGTGAGATTGTTGTTTATTGAGAATGTTTTATTTTTAATATTTTTCTGTAATCTTGTTAAATGTTTGTTCTCAGTTTTATGAATCCAGATATTAAACATGGATCAACACTAGATGCACGTCGTTTCCTTACATCGCTTTCATTCTACTGTTTGTTGGTGTACATTTGATTGTCAGATTAAGTGCTTTACGTGTTTTCAATTATCGAGTCATTTGCTATGAAAACCAAATTTTAAGACAGGGTCCTTCAGGCAGACAAGGCAGGATTCAGGAAAATGATCGGTTCAAAATAAAACATCTTCTCTGAAAAGTACTGTTTAATCGGTGAACGCTTTCGGAAAATAGAGATCAGTTAAGAATATAAACTCAATTAATTCATGTGTTCTTATGCATTCCGTTCGAAACACGCGCGCTTTTTATTTTATTTTATTTTGCGCTCATTTGTCGTTTTTCCAGAACTTTCTTTATATGTTACATCATGCGTCTCTTTAGCTGAATATAAGAAGTTGGACGCGATTTTGAATTTGGATAAAATATGTTGAAATAAGACGAAGTTTAGTGAGTTTCTTCTTTATCTTTTTATTCTTCGTTTATCATTTATATGAAATGTATACAAATAATGTATTTTGTCCGAGAGAAAACATTTATGCTTTAATGATATGTGTTGATGTAATACTCGTTTAAATTATTTGAGTCTCATATTGATTTAATGATTCTCATGATATACAACTACAAATCAATTACCTTATCCTTAATTCACTCTTATATACACACGCATACAATTGCATGATAGTTTATTATTACATGACCTCAACTAAAATTAGAATAGAAAACTTATCCTGAAATCCCTGAATCCCTGACCTAAAAGTAATTCTTTAAGATGCTGATCGAGCCCACTCAGTTATTCCCTAAAGATTTCCTTAATAACGTTAAAGCGTTGGCCTGACATGAGACTCCAGTCGTTGGTCACATGATGAGCGTCACATGATGAGGGTCACAGACTTCCAAGTGACATTAAACAGAAAACCTAAATAAGTTCAATTATTTTCTCTCCCTAATGCCATTACTTGTATGCAACACCTTACTGGTGGGAGATTACTCACGTATTCATCAGAAAAACATCTTTGGTCATATCGGGTAAAGAACTATTTCATTTAATTAAAATGGAGGAATTATTCAATCGGAAGAGAGTCAGATTTCAAATGATAACAATGAGGGAGTATAATGTTTTTAGAATTGTTCAGAGTAAACTTACTTGTACAGCTATCTGTTGTGCTTTTTGGGGTTTTGTTTCAAGTTATGAATGAAATATTTTAATAGAATGTTTTTGTAAAGCTCTGTAGTGTAAATAAGCAACAATGACCAATGTTAATCTAATAACATTTAGTATGTTGCTATCGATAACGATATTTATTCTGTTTTGTTTGCCTGTTAATATGAGTGCAGCATCAATGGGAAACATAAGAAATAATCATGTCTTCAAAACTATTTTTCTTAAGGAACGAGCAATTTGCTTACATAGATAGTTAGTAAGATAATTAGTTCCTCCAAAAGCTGATATCAGACGTATACGGACAAGACTTGCATCAGGACTTCCGCTATTTGTCTCCTTGGTAATCATTAAAGTATTCAGAAAAGAAAATCGAACGGAAAATAGTGAAAACTGAAGAGCTCTTATGATGCCTCTATATTGATTAGAAAATGGATTGATATATCCAAAGCTCCCGCTAGAGGAAGTCTCAAGAAAGGGAGACAACTCTTTAATGAAAGCAAGGCCTGATTAGAATTAGAATTTTCGACTCTTGAAAGCTGTATAAACAACACTGTTTAGGGTGTCAATAGGTCGACACTTCTTTGTACGAAGACTTTAGAGATTTGATAAACAGTATTCAGGCTGTATTCATTACTCGGGAACCAAAGGTCATATGGCCAAACATAACTAGAACATGAGTACTCAGATATAGTACAACCCGACATTTTTATTGTACCATGTCAGCATTACTTAAATATAACGTCATCAAAATATGTATGGGAAAACATTGAGAAAATTCAATTACTGCTTGGATTGCAATCATTAATACGCTTTAACCGATCCAGGAAAAGGGTGTGCAAGCTTGCGCGGTGCGTCAAATCTGTAAGAGAACATACCATGTACGAAATGTTCAAGCGCGACAAAAGGTGCGAAAGCATTGGGACTTTCCGGTCGCTCGCAAACGTACTTTACGGAAGTGAACGCTAGATTCAGTAATATGACGCCTTGGCAGAAATGACATTAGAACATATAGAAAAATACTTTAAATTACCTTACTGTGACAATTGTAAACATATATTGCTGGCATTAAATAAAGATCCTCATCGTGTTGATTAACAACATCGTACCACATTTAACGTCAATTTGTTGTATATTTTTTTAGTTATCGTGTTCGTAAACAAACACACAAACACGATCGTCACTATACCCTCAACGAGTATGTCATACTCGGTGTCGGGTAAAACATATTTGTAATCGTCCTTACAAGACCTTTCGTTTCATGTCTCTGATTTCTAGTACAAAGAACCCAAACTCATTAAGTAATCTACAGGTAAATGATGTATTGTCCTGTTTGCGGTTTAAGATTAGTGTAAATTTTATGAACCCAGCCAAATTAAATGTTGTTTAAGAAATTCATAATTTTTTTCGGAATAAATATTGTCTCTTCTTTTTCAATTTCCTATTATATCATTACAGTATCAGCTACATAAAATAATCTTTTACGTGAGGCTTTAAGCGAAATTATCTAAACGGTTCATAGCCGAATTCCGCATTAGTATTAAGACATTGGTAAAGGTGTTTGCTTCGGGAATTTCGACTCCCCGTCTATCTAATACCAAAAAAATTAAATTGGTAATTTAGAAACAGGACAGTGAGAATTGTTTCTCATTGAATTAACCAAAATATCTAGTCCATATTGGTAATATGTGAGTTAAAGTCAGTGATGTCTGGGTTATCCTTGCCATATGACAATTGACGTATGTATAAATTGGCTGATATAGTCAAAGTGCAAATATATTGGAAGGACGGATTCCACTGGTTAAATTTAAAAAAAAAATATTTTGATTCTTGCACGAAATGAATAGTTTGAACTCATTCTGTCTGATGTCCAAATTTCGAAAAACATATTAGGTTTAAAAAGTATTAACACTTAAGAGTATAACTTTTTATTCTAATATCAAAGTTGTTGTTACTAAAATCGATAGAGATGAGAAAAAAAGGTTTGAAACAAACATTATCAAAAAACTGAAACAATGACCATAAAGAAGACTTTGTCACTTGTTAAATGTCTATGCGAATCTTTTATAAGACATTCGTCCTAAGACATATGGGCCTTGTAACAATATGTCGTATTCATGTAAAATCAGGCGCGTATATAGAATTTTGATATGGCGGGGGGGGACATATCGCATGGAATATTTTGTGTGTGTGGACATAATGGAAATTATGTATACATGGGAGACATCTAGACCCTATGTGTTTCAGAATTTAAAAATGTCTTAGTGCCGTTCCTGATATGACAAACTATGTGTTGATTGAGTCGTTACAATCATTAAAAAAACAGTCTTTAACACATTTTCAATTATTGTATCAGACATAAGTCTAACCAATTGGTGTGAAAACTAAAAAAAATTTTTTTACTGCCTCGGGCCCTAAAACGGCGCAGGCCCAATTACGGCGCAGATAGAAATGCAAACACATCGATGTGTACAAATGGCGTCGGCGTCAATATACGCAGTGAATAAAAAGTGCAGGGGATTGTTGGTTGTCTATTCTTTAATCTGACCTTTAAAAAAACGT
>JAUUEB010504709.1:0-18222 GCA_032362205.1 Clione limacina | reverse complement strand
TGTTTTATTTTCAAAATATTAAATTCCAGCTTTTAGGGACACGTTAATTAATCCTCTGTGCAAAATTTCAGATTTCTCTCTTTGACAATGGCGCAAAAAATTAACAAATGCATATAGCAAAATACTCAAAAGGGCCATAACTCTGTTTTTCAATTGATTATACGAATAATTTTGAAAGCTGGTGTTAGATAGTCACTAGAATGGCCTCTTTGCAAGATTTCAGATTCTTAAACCTTAAGATGTGACCACAGTGTGTTTTTGCCAAATTAACAGATAACATATAGCAAAAATACTCAATAAGAACCATAACTCCGTCAATTTTTCACAACTATTTAATTTAAATAGCAGAAATTATATTCCTGGTATAAATTTCCTTCCAAATATGAAAGAGATCCAAACAAAATTACTCAAATTATCGCGTTAACACACAGACACACACACAGACACACACACACACACAGACAGACAAAACGAAAATATACCCCGAGTCAAAATTTGTGATCGGGGAACAATAATAATGAAATCTGGGCAGGATCATGTATTGTAGTCCTATCGGAGACGGACGATAAAAACGTAGTCGCACGCTACAGATCCCCTGGTGGCTACTCAGAGTATCATCCGGGCAAAATTCAAAAGAAATATCCTACCAAAAACTGTCGGACTCTGACAGTCTAAATAAAAAGAGTACTTCTGAGGCGGATAGCGGCCGCCCTCTTGGCGAAGGGAAGTACCAAAGTGTTAACGAAAAACATGTGTTGGGGCAAAAACATGAGTGTTTTAAAAGCAGTACGCTAACGCAAAATTCAGTCAACAAACAGTTGACTTCGTTCGAGGTTAAAGCGAATGATCGAGAAGAAGAAGAAGAAATATGTTTTTCTAATCCACCACTAGTTTTATCAAATACCACAAGAGGTGTATAAAGAAGACTAAAATGTTCCCACATATCTTAAAAAGGGGAAGTAATTAGGCCAAAAAAGTTGTTTAGTTAGGGTTACATGCCCCAAACAATAGAGCAGGTAGGTCGGACATTTTATTTTTTAGTCAAAATGGGTGTTAAAATAGCCACAATCGGTAAAAGGATCATGATTTCCCGTTAAATAGCCAAAATCGGTAAAAAGATCGTGTTTTCCCGTTTTTTTTGGAGAATGTTAAAAAAGTCTAGGGTCGGGGCAATTTCCTAGGTTCGGTCGGGTGACCCTAGCCAAACAACTTTTTCTTTTGGCCTTAAACAAAACTCACTCCATTTTTAAGTATGAGAATAGATCCTCATAAAACAACTACAACTTCCATCGGTTCAAATATATCATGATCAATTTTATTTAAATTTTAATAATCTATTCACCCCTTTTTTTTTAAACCGTTGTTTCGATTAAAAATGTCCAATGAACCCCTCGCACGAACAGTACATTCTTATATTAGAAAACTTGAAGATTTGATAATGTAACATTGTTGTATTTGATTAATCTATTTATTTTATTTCATCGAAATTACTTTCTATTTATCTTTGCTTTTTTTTAAATTAAGTAGGTACATTTTTTATTATACCCCAGAGTTTGTTTCTGACGTTGGAGATTCGTTGGACTTGTACTTTGTTCCTACCACTGGCTCGTTGTTTGTAGCGACTCGTGTCTTCCTAGTTCTGGACATCGGTCAAAACAATGAAGAAGCCAACTCCGGACAAGATTCCTTAAATGTGAACGAGATAGAAAGAAAAAAAAATTAAGTGAAAGTGATGAAACTCGCGTGAGCAGAGAAAAGCGAGGGTGGCCTACGGGACAACGGTAGGAGCACTTTTGCCAATGTTCCGACTGCGGTTGGTTACATCAAAGCTACACTATTCAAACTGAAGCCATTTCTTCAACATCTTCATTTCTAAACAGCACCGACGTTCTTCAAAGACAGAGTAGTGGGCGGAGTCTCGTAGGGAGACAGCTAGCGACAGACGTCTATCACAGCAGCACGGCAATGTGGATCAATAGCGCACATGGCGGTGCCGCACAGTAGCTGAACCAATCAGCGCTGCCATAACGCACACATAGCGACAGGTAGACCAGCCCCCTCGTCTGATCTAGCGGTATGAGGGACGATGATCGTGAAAAAGTTAAACACAATATTTATGAATGGGAGGGTATCTTGAGAAGCTTGTAAAGGAAAGGAGAGCTTAGGCCTATTTGCGAAGATAATAAATTGCAAATGATTCAATATTAATTCTAGCGATAGGCAGGCTGAAGAAATTTGGTAGGAACCAGTTCACACATTCGGACTAAGGAGTTTCTTGTCGTTATCAGTGCCAACAGCAGCCTCCGGACAAGTGACAATTCGAAGTTCTTATGATTTTCATTTCCTTATCTTGCCCAATACTTTGTAGACGACTGACTTTGTTATGATGGCAGAATGGTGTTATACTACAGTGCTTCATAATGTGAACTTGTTTTACAAGAAATGAAAGATTTCTACAAACGTTTTTACTCATATATTTACTTTCTTCACTTGATTCATAATTACCAGGATACGTGAGTTAACATTTCAAACACTGAATTATTCTCAGAACGGATTATGATACACAGCTCAGCCTCTTATTTCCTGGAATTCGCTACCTGTCTACTAACATCAGATTGGTGATCAACTGTCACGGACTTTGTTTAATTTGATTAATTAATAAACAGGTATATTGTGACAGAGGATACAAGGTTAAAACCTACGGATATCATTAGTCTATTTCTACCCCGTTGACTTGACGTCAAGATCTGATATCTCATTTCATAATGTCTTTGACTCAGTTTCCAGCCTTTCCCACGGCAAATTTACCACGAAGTTCACCACCAAGCACTCAAGCACAGGTGAGAATTAAATATTTCTTTAAAAATGTGTCATATTTTCATTGTTGTTCGTCATTTTTATAAAGTAATTTCATAAACCATCCTAAATATAGGGTCACAACTACTGAAATTGACGATAATATGTAAAACATGGACGAGATTCCATGCAAAGATTTTACATTGTCTTTAACAGAATAATAAACCATATCAATGATTACCACTGTCACACGAGTCAATCACTGTTCTTTGAGATTGATTTCAATAACATTCGCAATTTTATTTTATTCCGGTGTAAAGCAATCAGTTACTTGTATGTGACATATTTTATCAATGGCCCTTTTTATCAATTGTATATATGTTTATGATATTAACTTTTTTGATGAAATTACTTATTTATCATACTCTAAAGGTACAAACTCATATTATATGCTCTATATATAGGGTGATTTTTTAATACTAAGGCTTTTGAAATCTAAATATTGGTACATTTGGTATATAAAAAATTCATATCTGTGGTATACATTACAGAAAATCGCATGACTTTATCTATTAAACTTTTTTTCAATATTTCGATTTCAAAAGCGTCTGTATAGAAAAAATCCACCTGTTTTATATATTATTATATACACTGTTATATAGAATGTCCGAATAAGATCACGGCAACTTTATTAGGTGACACCTATAACACATAACATGACACCAATAAGATCACGGCAACTTAATTAGGTGACATCTATAACACATAACATAATCAACCCGCATACACATATGATATTTTATAATAACATTATGCAGCCTAACCATTTCAACAATAAACACATGATAAGATATAAATACCAAATAAAAACCTATAAACTTTATATAACAGTTTAGAATTACATTTCTTAAAACTCTATTTGGTCAAAAAATTAAAAGCATCTACGATGCTTAACTGTTCAAATACGGATTGAAAGATCTGATTTCAAGAACAAACATGTTATGGAATAAAATAAGAAATATAAAAATAAAAAGGAAGTTATTACTAATAAAGGCATAAACAATCATTACAAAATATATTATAACAAAGCACAAACAGAATCTACTTAAACTTTCTTTTTATTTGTAACATTGTTTTTGTTCACACACTTCAAAATAAAAAATAAATTATAATTACTACTAATAATTGTAAGAGAAAAATTTTGAAATAAGGAAAAGTTTAAAGCAAATCGTGTGATAAGAACTGGACAGTAAATTAATTTCCAAATACGGTAAGGAAAAATCTATTGGCTTCATAATATTGCGTAAATATATGTGAAGCTAGTTTTAAAAAACATAGGCGATAATAAGAATCTAGATTAATTATTATGATCGGGTTTTTTTTAAGTTGAAGATTAGTCGTTAGTTTTTTCCATCAGATAACTTCTGTTTTTACTTCAGTGATTGCTGCATTAAGGAATTATACTATGATTTCTTGAAGAACAATAAGAACAAAGCTCAGAACAAAACCGATCTTGTTTTTTATCAAAAGGTTCAATGAAACAACTCCCCATACACCTTATTCTAATTATAGGTTTAACAAAGCTTTAAAAAAATATGTGGTTAGAAAAGAATACAGAAACAAACCCGTTTTATCAACAGAACATATTACAGAATTGTTTGTAATTGTATCAATATCTGAGGTAAAAAATATGTAATTTTATACGATTGCACAAGGAAAAAATCAGATATACATTACAATTGCCAGTTGTCAAGATGTTTGATAAACATCAGTCATTACACACCTTATAACATGTTAGAACTAGCTTTCGTCTAGATTTAATTATGATATTAATAATCTTATTGGCGACAAGTAGAAGTACAAAGAGTAAACTTAGTGATAAAATCATGTTTACATCTCATGAGTGGGGAAGTTTATATAGAACTGATGTTAAGTGGGAAATGATTAATGTTAAGTCACGCTACTCCAAATTGAATAAGATTAACTGTAAGGTTATATTATATCATTTGTTCTGCTTATTTAATCTAATAAACAAATATATTTAAACGTAGTTACAACTTTCGTGTCTTAGATTAAAGGATAAAGTCTGATTCTACAAATGTGTCTGTAGGTAATTATTTATCAAATAACACTGTTGAACATTATTGTGGGTTTGAAATAACAGTATGTTTAATTTTGATTGTTGTAGGCCATCAAGTCTATTTCACAAATGCACTGTAGTAAACATATTAATATATTGGATGGCTTAGAAAAACGTGTCGAACTTCATGGATTTTCGCAATCCTATGATAAAACATTGCAAGATATCTGAACAACTAACACTTTTGAATCTCAATCGAAAGAATACACATCGAAAGATAAAATATCAAGGTTTTGTATGATTACCGCGTAGATATTTTGAAATTTGATTCTTGATTGCAAACATTTGTGACATAATTGTCAATTTATTATTAATTTGGCGGTCATGAAATGACAAGTATGATTAGGGGCAAAACTTTTGTAGTTTCGCTTTAGTCACCCAGAACAGCTCGTTGATTACTCGAGACTCTAGATACCGACTTAAAACTTGAGTATTTTTTTCAGGCTGTGTAAATTTTTTTGCTGGAAACAATTATGGAATTGTGTATGGTAAATGTTCGCGGTCCGGGAGCTCGGTGAAATTAATTCTTTATTTTTTGAGGGAGGAAATTTTAACGAATAACGCGAAATTGTTAATTTGTCTCTTTGTATTGTGTAAATAACCCACACACACACACAGAAATTATATTCTTACCAAAAACGACATAGCCAAAATAAAAATGCGTTAAAAAAAGCCGCCATGTAAATAAAATTTGAAGTGTTTACTGGATTAAACAAGTTAAATAGTTATTGTTGCTGACTTTTCAAATGTAATAACTAATTTAGATTTAATTTGAAAAAAAGATAGCATCATTTCAAAAAATCCAATTTAATGCTTTAAATCTGTTCTATTATCTGATATGATAACGTTCTACGAATCAATGAATGTAGAGTAATCTCCTGTAATAATTTCTCCATCAACCACCAAATTGTGCCTAGTCATTTAAGAAGTCTTAGAGTAACGGTATAATATTACAGTACAGACAAATTATTTTTTGTGCATCTAATTTTCGTTGTGTCTTTTTACGGTTAAATTATGTTATCAACTTGAGTTTGTAAATAATAAATTAATGTGAAATGTGAAATGTGAAGTGTTGTATTATTGTCGTATTCAGAAATCATTTCTATCCAAAATAATCACCAATAGTTTGTTTCTTCGTGTCGGTTATAATATGCCAATACAACTAAATCAAAACAATTGTTACTAAAGAATTGATGTTTGAAAATACAGCACTTATAAATTGGATTATTCATTAAAACTTATTCTCAGCGCTACTTGAGTTTCTTTAATATTTAAATCATTAAACAATCTAAAAATATCAGAAATACAGTTTAACTATGACAATCGCCCTTTATCATTTTTTTCGTAAAAAATAGGATATTTTTCGATGACAAAAGTCAACTTTAACATCAATTTTCTTGATTTTTTTTCGACACAGACCACAATAAATGAACATTCTTTATATAAGAAAAAGAAACGTTTCACAACATTTAAGGCTTATCGCAAAAAGTAAAGACTCCCTCAGTAAGAGTTTACAAATGATGAAGCGATTTAAGATGTAATTTACACGCGTTAACTCTAGATAAGTATTCACATTCAAAGAACCCTTGCCTTTACAAACATGAGTGGTACATCTTCAAATATGTGCGAGATCCCAATGCAAACTTATTTCTAAAAAATTTAATAAATGCTGCTATCAGTCCTTAAGCTGAATCAAATAAAAAATCACTAAATTTTTTTTAAAAGAAGAAAACTATTATCTAGTTGGTAACCCTAACGACTGTGTTCTTACTTGTTTTTACTTCCTTAGATTTACATTAAAGTGATGTATTTTGACCAATCAGAAAATAGGTGTCTTAACAAATAAAATGATTGATCATGCAAGAATATTCATAATTTGATAATTTACATTCAAACAAGTACCATTTTTGCTTCACATGAAACTGAGAATAAACATTAAAATGTATCTGTTCGATCTGTCAGGGATGATACCTACATTGTATGCTTAAAGCCAGAAAATGTGATATATCAATGCAATAATTATTTTCATAGTTCGTCAGTTCAACAATATTATTCCCTCGCATTTCTTCATAATACCCCTCCCCCCTCTGGATGAGCGGGGAGACCATTATTATCCAAACTAAGGGAATGGGTTCCATTTTTTGAATTATAGCACATATAGGCGTTAAGAATACAACAATGTGTTCTTTCATTCCTCAGATAACCCCGCCGTCTTCAGCCAACGGGCATCGGTCCTGTTGTGAAAATGGCCGGCCTATTCTAACTGACCCTCACACGGGCCAGACAATATGTTCATGTCAGTATCCTCCTGGGTTGGTGTCTTATCCTAGACCCAGTCTTCCCCCGGGTCTGGAGAGTGTCTACAGTGCTTCAGCTTACGCTGCTGCTGTCTCCCAGGGATATGTGGCTCTAGGTGCTGAGGGGTCAGCTTTTTATAGTCCTTTGGTGAGTTATTGTTTTGAATTGATTAGTCGTTAAACAAACATAATATGTATTTGTACATGAATTAATGGTTTGACTGAGGAAGAGGGATTTATGTATGTATGGGAGAATATATAAGTTGGGTGAATTCATGGAGTAACTGCTCATGATGGATGATTGGTAGATAGATGCGCGATCAGCATAGATGGAAGGATAAGTTTGAGGATTGATAGATGGATAATTGGTTTGATCAACAGCTTTTTTAATGTATGGATTTGTCGATTGATTGATGATTTTTTGAATAATCTATATGTGTATGAAATGATTATTCTCCTGCATCTTATCTTTCTCATATTGTCTATATTTGTCTACGTGTCTCGTTGATTTACTCCGAACACAATGCCAGGTGCTATTCTTAGTTCACTAAATAAATATTATCTATTGCCAATAATGAAATGTTGTCTTAAAAATTATAAAGATCTGAAAAATGTCTATAAACTGTTTATGTTATGATTAAGTGTGTGTTGGAATTAATAGGTTATATTTATATTCATTTAACGCAGGGCACAACACCTTATGACCTAAAAGAAAGTGCAGAAGCTTGGCGCACATTGGCCGCCTCCCAACCAGGATTTCCCTATGACCCTATGGCAATGTACCCTTATGGGCCAGGGTAAGTTTTTTTGTATACAGTATGCCTAAATTCGTTTACTTTAATATCCAGTTCAAAACGTTTCACATTGTTATTGGTATACAATATACACACGTCAACGATAAATATCTAATTTAGCTTCCAAGTTGACTTTGTGATTAATTAAAGAAGACATTTTTGTCTAACTCTCATGAACTAAAAAAATCACTTTTATTTAACAGAAAGAACGCCACGCGAGAGAATACAAACACATTAAAGGCATGGCTTTACGAACACAGGAAAAATCCTTACCCTACAAAAGGAGAAAAGATTATGCTGGCCATAATCACTAAGATGACACTTACACAGGTATGTTTAATGTTTACATAAGTAATTTGTTTTTCACCCTCATAAATCATTGTCAAATTTGGCACGACTTCAAAGCAGCAACATTGCTAAATATATATATAATGGGTTATTTTGAAATAATATGTGTCAGTGGCTTTTTGTGTGGATTTTTTCTTATTTTTTTCCTTTTTTTTTCTCTAAACGTCCTGATTTTTTTCCCAAAACAAACAGACCACACAACAGGAACATCATGAAGACAATATAAGAGATCATAATATATTCAATTTTGAAGACCTTATAATCAATTCGTCATTTAACCAATAATAGTTAACGAATACAAAGGCTTCAGCTTAAAGAGTAATTTATAGCGCTGAATTCTTGTAATGACATATCACATTTTCTTTATGTTACTTTTTTAGTTAAAAGTAAAATTCTATTCTTTAATTGTTAAGGTATCAACTTGGTTCGCTAATGCAAGACGACGTCTCAAGAAAGAGAATAAGATGACATGGTCACCAAGAAACAGAAGTGATGACGGAAGTGACGATATTGACAATCCTGACGATGACGATGATTGTGGAGAAAGCAGATCTCATGGCGTCATATCGCCTCATCAAGAACTAGATATTACGTCATCAAAACCATCTTCACCTCTCTTATCTCCAGGTAGGACTTACATCTTTTCAATACTTTTATTATATTGTCTTACTTTTGTTTGTTTGTATGTCTGTCTGATAGTCTGTCTGATAGTCTGTCTGATAGTCTGTCTGATATTCTGTCTGATAGTCTGTCTGATAGTCTGTCTGATAGTCTGACTGATAGTCTGACTGATAGTCTGACTGATAGTCTGTCTGATAGTCTGTCTGATAGTCTGTCTGACAGTCTGTCTGATAGTCTGACTGATATTCTGTCTGATAGTCTGTCTGATAGTCTGTCTGATAGTCTGTCTGATAGTCTGTCTGATAGTCTGACTGATAGTCTGTCTGATAGTCTGACTGATAGTCTGTCTGATAGTCTGTCTGATAGTCTGACTGATAGTCTGTCTATCTATAAGCCTGTGTGATGGAGCCATATAAAACCTAATGTACCCCTTTTTGTTGTTTAATTAACACAACACTAGACTGTGACATTGGTTTTTTTAATTATTTTCTTAAAGTGAGGCTCTATTTTTATGAGCATACTGAATAACGTCGCCAAGTACAATAAATAAGTGCTTGATTTCATCTTCGGCCTATCATCTTTTTTTATGAATAACAATGTATAAGCCGATTTTAACAAGAACTTAATTATTTTTTTCGGCGGTGTTATTCAGTATGCTCATATAAATATCCTCAATTTAAGAAAATGATATAAAACATGTACAATGTCAGAAAATAGCAGGGCTACACTTTTTAGAATCTACCAAATCTCTTAAAGAACACGGGATTCGGGGTTTGTTTAATATTGTATGTTTCTTACTGCTTTAGAAACATTTCACACATTCAATAAAAATGTTCTATTGCATTTTTTAATATACATATCTTAAAAGTCTAAATGCATCCACCCCGCTATTAAATCATCCTTAGCCGAGGATATTACAGTCAGAATAGTCAAATAAATCAATATTGCTCAATAATTCTATCAGTTGGCAAGTCTTGTAAAACAGGACAATACAAAAACACTACACAGGTTGATGAATGTATAATTGAGTAAGAAGAATCCCTATACACTGTTTTTTTTCCAGTCCGTCTGACTTACTAACACGAAGCGACGTTAAAAAAGGTCACAACCACAAATTAATTGGTGTATGGCCACGGAGATGACACAGAACATGAGAACCGCCAAATCTCGACTTTCTCAAAATAAATAATTCACCGTCCACTCTAAAGCCATCTTGCGCTCATCTAAGCCGCCCGTCACTATGTCATACTGTCCGAACTGACCACTGTGGTCTCAGGTGTCAAAATTAACACCTTGACGGAAGCCAGGGTTATTCAGCGCTCTTTGGAGACAATAATGATGTCGTGATGAGGTTGCCCGACACACCTTTCTGATCCGATTTTTTCACCTTGTCACGTAACATGGGTCAAGTCTAACGGCAGTTGTCTTCTTATTTACGATGTTCCTAGAAGTATTCATCACAATTTTCGGCTCACTTTAGCTGAGAGTGGAAATTGTATGAAATAGTAATGAGATGATCCGCTAATTAGGGATAAGGGATTATATTTAGACATTAAGACATTGGACGTGTTGTTGTTGACCTCCCACTTGGTATCTCATGAATATTAAAGTTTGTATCAAAGGACCATTGACCGCCATACATTAATTGAAGCTGTGGAAATCGGTTACTACCAGGTGTCCAATAAAGAGTTTCCCTTAAAAACATGTTTATAACTTTGCCGATTTTGCACCTATAAACATCAAAGTTGACAGAAAGTAGGAACGTTTATTGGAAAATTGCATAAAATAAACAAAATGAAACCTCGTATGATATTGTCAATTATATTCATTAGAGTAGCAAGTTATATCGAGACCAATAAGTCTAGTAAGAAAACATTTAATATAAGCAAGAGACAAAATTATTCGTTTTTACCTACACCGCCTGACTACTCTCTGTATTTCAGCGTTATGAGTGTCCTTCTTTATCGTATTTCTTTTTTCTCTTCGTTTTGATTAAAAAATTGTATTAAATAAAGCATTAAATGGTACAGTTCTGTTCAATAAAAAAGATATTAGGGACTACCCTATCCCCCTTAGTTCACCACACAATTATTTACTCGCCCCTGGCCCTGTTTAATGCCTAATTCTTATCCACTGAAGAAGATGATTGGAGGTACTTGTTCTATTTTCACTATAATATAAAATACACGGCTTCAAATATGTATAGCATTAACTAATGTATTGGATTGCAAGACGGTTTAGATTCATCCTATCGTAAGTTTTACTAGTTAAGAAATTATACAAAACAGAAGAAAAAATCGTAGTTGCGCATGCGCAGTGTTACTCACATCATCTTGGTTGCTAGTCATCGATGTATTAACTATGCATTATGCCGTGTCAAACAAGGGCACGTCAAAATGATGCATCGTGTATTACTGAAGAACACTGGAAATAATGTACTAGTCGTCTAAACATCTATTTATTCCGCCTATTTATGCAGTCCCTAATATTTTACTTTATGGAACACTGGAGCCATCACAGTAAATATTGATGATATCACAGACAACTTGTAATGACCATAGAGAACTTGTAATGACCACGACATTGGTCTGGGTATTTGGTATGCTAAAAAGGGAGTAAAATGGATGATGATGTCGCTTCGGTGTCCCAGTCCTTATGCTATTCCTAATGATATACTGAAATTGTTAGTTCTTTTTGACGGGGGTAAGAAGAGGATACGCATAGGGTCCATGTCAATGATGACAGTGATTGGTCATTCTGCGTGTATGAATGTGAGTGTGTATGTATGAAATGCATGTTTGCATACGTGTAAGTATGTATATGTGTGTGTCTGTATGTGTGTGTTTTTGAGTTTGTATTGTCGTGTTTGTGGTGTCGAAATCGACGTCTATAAAACTAGATATAAAACACTGTCAATTAACCGTCCAGCTGTCACATAGAGTTACGATTATGAGAAACAGGGGAAGTCACCGAAGCGTAACTCTGCATCAATCTATTTGAGTGTGAACACATGTTGACTTGAGTGACAGTCAATGGCCGCAATTTACTCAACAATGGCGGAGACTGATGCAAGACACTGTGACTCCCACGTGCATTATTGATGATAAGAAAAGTTTATGTTCGTTGTTATGTCCTGATTGTTGAGCGAAATGACTTGCATTTTGCAAAGATCCCATAATGAAATTTGTATGACTACCTTCGTGTAGTGTGCATTTCACGATATATTTCTAAAGATAAACTAACTGTATTGTTCAACTTCTTGATTTTCTTGTTGAGTAGAGCATACTGTGTTGATTTGAAATTTAAAAAAATTATTCATTTATTTTTGAAAATTGAGTTACCTCCTATTTTACATGTCTTAATTTTCAACATGTTTAAGAAAGAAATATTATTTATATTGTTTTTTTTTATTTCAAATTTAGAATAACGTTTGAAACAACCTATTTTTCTCATGTGAATTTAATCATAGCGAGATGTAGAATTGCCGTTACTGACTCGCGATGTTTGGAAGAAACACATGAATTGGCTTCTGCTGCTATCTGTTGTCTGTTGTCTATTGTCTGTTGTCTATTGTCTGTTGTCTGTTGTCTATTGTCTGTTGTCTATTGTCTGTTGTCTGTTAATATTTTCATGTTTAAAAAAAATACAGTTTATCGATCCAAGTTGACGCATTAAAGAGATACAGGAGACAATGTTGGTGGTGTTCAATTGATACAAAAATAGAACATTATTATAACCATAATAACCTTTCAATCTGAATTGAATTCTTTAATAAATTGAAATTATCACTTATAGGTGGAGTGCGACTTAGCTATGGGTTTAACAAGTTTAAGAAACACATAATACAATACAACGTTGATATTAGTTGATATGTATACATTTCTTTGTTCAACTAAAAGAGAAGTAGAGATTGAAAATCCCTTCATTTATAATGGATAGATATATGCTAACACACTGTGGGTTTTTCCTTTCCCCAAGTTGATTTGTTTGCAGTGCCTGAAATAATAGCTTGTTTTCAATATGAAATTCAATATTATCAGGCGCGTAGCAAGGGGGACATGGGGGAATTCCATCTCCCAACTATTTGAGATCCAAAGGCCAATACATTTGTACAATTTATAACTTATTAAAAATTATCGGCCATTTTGCGGTCATTGCTTTGATAATATCAAGGTTGTCCCCCGCCCCCTTTTCAAAATCCTGACTACGCGCGTGGATATATTGTTGTATGCATTTCAAAAGTCAACATGGATATTTGGTATCACGTCACTACGAATAATGCAGTCATCGTTGTATAAATACAAGCGTAAATCTTGACACTTGTGTACAGCGAATAAATTCATATGCATAAAACACCTTTTGTGCGAGACATTGAGACCCTATAACATTAATTTCATCATGTTTTGTCCAATATTTTTCTCATACACGTTCTTCTATTATGCACACATAGATGATATATTTGCACAGGCGTTTATGGTTTATTTCATTGCAGTGTGTTTTTGTTGAAAACGCTTACCGAAGCAAAGCGCCACCGTTGTTGCCAGTCCAGGTGTTCGCCTGTCACTTTACGGTCATTCCATTCACAAACTTCATCTTCATATATATTCGTCTTTATCATAATTTTCTTTAAAATAAGACACGAAAAAATGACGATACTGTTAAGATTCGGCATTCAGCTTTTGAGACGGGGCAAAGAAGACCGCGAGTTTTCTCAGTGCCAACTCATTAATCCTAAATCTGTCACTGTGGCAGGCGGCAGGTTGTGAATGGGGCTTATAATATGGTAGTGCGTTATAACCACAAAAAGTAAGTTGTATTTAACTCGCCACTTCGCATACCGATAGTGTTCACTTAGCAACAGACACGTACCAGTCATGACCCATTCTCAATCCCAACAAACTCTGTTAAATTCGAGATTAAAACAGTGGTTATTAGAGATTAGAGTCTAATAATGATTTTTAAACTGAATTTACTATTGGAATAGAGCGAATACTGTTATGTATAACCATCTAATATTTTCAGCTTATCTAAGTTTGAATATGATATATAGAAACACTGAGGTATGCTGCCTTGTGCATTAGTGCTGTTAGACAAACACCTCCGAAAACCAAACACTAATTGCTTTTTTCCTCACAGCTTTAACTAGTAAAAAGGCTTTTAACAACAACCCTTAAAAGGAAAAGGACATAAAGTCACACTCATGTAATCGTGGGAAATTGTTAAAAAGACGACCACATTGTATGTGTACATATTCTACAAAACAAAAACATTTAAAACATCACCGCTAAAAGGAACAAAGCAGTCATTTATATTATGTCCGAGTGTTGCAAATGACATTCTTGCTTTATAATAATCCAAATGTATACAGAGAATAGGCGTAATGCCTAGTGAGTAATACTAATTTTTCTATTTAAATTGAAAATAAAAAAGACAAATGAGAAAAGAACAATGATTTGTTATAAAAGCAACAGGATTAAACTTACAACGAAGATATATAAGCAGCGACGTGCGTTGATTTAAATATAATGTTAGCACAGCTAATAATAGGATCACAACTAAGCAATGACTGTTTTGAATTTATTTAAACATAACAGAGATTCCTTACCCGCCTTTCCTGTTTAGGGTCTAATAATTAAAAAAAATAATCGAGGCTTAGACTTCTTAGGAATGCAATGATAATTATCTTGAAAATGTTGCTTAGTTATATATTTGCATATAATGATCAAAGACATCAAAGTTGAAAATATTTTTTAGTGCTTTGGAGGTCATTTATATATGTACACATTCATTCGATAGTGTATATCTTTTTTGTTGATTTCCATCATTCTATATCACACGACATAAAATATAGCTATTGTCGAAATTAATGAATGACCAACGAAAACAGGAAACATAAATTGAAGAGTTCCTATATCCTGATGAGGTATTTTCGACGAATTCATTTTCAATTCAATTTTAGTTGGGATTTTTAAGCATTGGCTTTTCTTGTTCTAGTTCCAATGCATTGAAGTTTTCGTTGAAGAGACATATCAGTTGAGAATAAATTAATATCGTGACATATTTTGCAAATATATCATCATTTTTCAAAGTCTTAACAAATTAATTTATGATCCATTGGTACAACTAACTAATGATTAACGTAATTCTCACCGCCGCTCGCTGTGATTTGACGTATAACACAGACTAACATACAGACTTACAATGCTAAAAACATAATATACATAGTCTTGGTGAATTTATACTTGACAGATTTATGCACCCTTGTTCTCTTGTTAACAAGCTTACTTACCGCCCTTGCCTGTACATCTTCAATGGTCTCTATTGTGAGAAATTGTTTTATTCCGTACAATCTTGTCCGTTTATCGTGTTAGGTGATTACTCTTCTGTCAAGGAGAGAGAAAACGTCCCTATCTTCTGGATTAGGCGCCATTATGATTTATAAACACCAAAGATAATACATGTTTTAGAGTTCTCATTCGTTCAACTTTGTATGTTTTTCTCAGACTTTTCGTACGAAAACGCGCTGTAATGTAAGATTATGTAGATAATATTTCAACAATCATAGAGCCGCACAGTCTTTGTGCAACTTTTTCGTTGTTTTACAGTTCTAAGCAGGTTTTATAATGTAGTCACCTGGATACGATCTGAGATTGAATAATGTGTGAATTCAGCTTGCGATCTTAGGGGGTGGGGTTGTGGGTGGGGGTCGGGGTCGGGGATGGGGTGGTACAACGGAGGCATCTCTTATTTGTGTATGGTCAAAACTCAAGAGATTACACAGATATGTAATGTTTGACATGATGAAGCCAAATAAAGAAACAAAATTGTTTACAATAAATAGTTGCCATGATAATTTCAATGGTGGCCATATTGGATTGAGTGTGCATTTGCAACATAACTTCATGCTCTTATATTTCAACCAAATACCTCCAAATCTTACATATCTGTTAGGAATGTGTATATCTCCTTCTTTTATTTAAGAATAAATCGTTTTTTTCATGAATTTGAACATCAAATATTCAAAGTATAGCAATAATAATTTCAATCACATTTTAAAAACCATACAATATCCTGTAAGTTGTTCATATTTATTTATTGTATAGGGTTTTATTCTTAAACCAAAAACAAACCAAGCTGATTCTTGCTTGCTTGTGGCCACACTTTGTTGTCAAAATATCTTCGGACACTTCTGTCACTTTTTAATGATGTGTGACAATATTACCATGTCTCCGTCCGTGATTATGGGTATTTTTCGAAAGAAGATTGATAATAGGAAAATATGAAAACGCTTTAGTTGTAAATCTAATCATATTTTCATAAGTTCATTAGAATGTGAGCAGATTCCCGTTTGTATTATTGTCTTCTCTTTATGAAATGTTTCCAAACATCTATGATATCACATCGCTAAGTTATAATTTCACGAAGCATAGTCTGCATTGATAGTAACAATTCTTAGACTCAAATAGCGTGCTACAGTTTATGTGTCTGTGTGCAACATGGGTATTCTGGAGTATTCAAAATATTATTAATGAGATCAATTGACAGTTTAAACTGTCATGACTAACAACTGAATCAGCAGCAATAATATGCACGCTAAGATTTGTGCAACACTAAATATGTTTATACAAAATGGAAAACAATGTAGGTTCTGAAACCCTTCATACTTCATAGTCATTCGAAGAAATTCAAAACAAGTCAGGAATGACAAAATCTCCCTCACAATGTCTCGTTTTAATGGGCCATACTCGCGATGATAGTTTGGCATGCGAAAACAATGCTCAAAATGTTCAAGACAATGTATTGCACAGAAGACATATGTTTGAATCAACAATGTTGGCCTCGTACAGTGAGGTACGGGCTTGCCGAGATGTCATTGTCATTCCTAGTATTAGAGAAATCCTGGCGTATTTAGCTCACAATGTACGTGATGAGTTTAACAATATTTGTGTTAAGTGGGCTATCAGCCAGGACATTCTCTTTGTGAATAAGAACTCTTCGCTTCGTTTACTATTGTTGTTTGGCGTATTTTTGGCGTACGACCTCACTGTGTAACGAGAAAGGATGTAGTTCTATGGATACACGATATCATCAGCTGTAAAAGCATGTCTTTGTCTAAAGGATGCTGCAGACATTGACTAAATATTAGTTGTTGAAACGAAGTCTATTCAGAAAATGAGGTTATGTGGGTTGGTAGTTTTGTCATTAAACAGTTAACATGGCTGTGCATGGGTTATCAAATTATTTGGAGATATTGTACATCTTTAATTATACGTACATGTTTGTCCTATTATCAATTAGAATTCATTAACATATTTGAATGTTAAAGAGCATATTGCAACCGATTGGAAGAAGCCTAAATATGTCAAAAAGTAGTTTTAACTAATTTTTGAAAGATTGTCTTCCTTAACTCAAAATCAACATGTTTTCTTTTTATTTCCAGTGTCTGACAGGTGTGGAGAAAACAACAACAAGCCGTTTAAAGAGAGAATTATACGTGTTGATGAAGATGAAGACGATTGTGATGATGATGATGACGATGAAAACTCAAGAGATAGTTTCGAGAGCAGGCGATTAATGAGCGACTACTCTGAGCATCCCAGAATGAATCCAAGCCCACGTGACCGTTCCCCTCTGAGACCGTCGTCACGGAGCTCACGTGACAGTAACATTGACATCAGGTCCAGATCAGAAGAGGATCGGACTGATCGACGATCTCCTTTTTCACACACATCTGTTGGAACAACAAGAACTTTAGACAATTCAAACAGATTGCTGTCCCCTTCTTCCAAACCAGTTCCTAGTCAATCATCCACTGAGTCTTCATCGACACAAAGTAAACTCAATGACACACATAACACTCCGGTGACAAAACCAAAAATATGGTCAATATCAGAGTTCATCAAAACCCCATCAACGTGTTCATCCTCTTCTTCCTCAACCCCATCATCATCTTCTACGATGTCGTCCTCAAATCACACAGTTTCCACGTTTTCACCACAATCATCTCTAAACAGATCTCCTTTCATTGGCACAGTTCCAGTATCTTCGCCTCAAAGACCAATTCCTAACCAAGGATTCCTGTTCCTACCTCCGGGTGCTGGTGCTCACTGGCCAGCCGCCGCTGCAGCAGCTGCAGCATCGAGATTTGCCGGGTTGAGTGCAGCTTACCCATTGTCTTTGACTCATAGTTCATTGTCATATCCCTACAATTTGGCATCTCAGAGTG
>JAUUEB010504698.1:0-10222 GCA_032362205.1 Clione limacina | reverse complement strand
AAACCCCTGTGACCGCCTAGCTTGGCGTGGAAGATTGAGACAAGTCAAGCGGGCCCTGCCCTCTGTAGAGGATTAATACCGGCCCGTACAAATAAACATGGATATGATGATGATGATGATGATGAAAGAAATATGGCAAATACAAATGTGACACTTGAAAATGTGATGTATGCCTATCAGAAAAACGAGCAGGCATTCGAAAAAAAGAAAAGAAGAAAAAAGTGCCATCCTGAAAGTTAGTTACCCATAACAGTTAAATAAAAGGTCAGAACTTATGGCAAGATGCCCCCACAGACGTAGGCCCAGCTAGGTGATGGTTAAAGAAATGAGGAAAGGGGTGGAACTTATAAGGGAGTGCACTATCGTCTAACTTCTGAGCCGGACATGCGAACTGAATATGCCAACAACAACAAATTCTCCTGGGAAAAACATGGCTGCAAACCAGAGTCTGAAGATTTGCCAACGAGGAAACATTGTAACTCTGTGGTGAGTTTACTCCCATAGTATATATATATATCTGTATACATTGACATACAAAGGTCACATCAATATTCCCTGTTCGATCAAACATGTACATACAAAGGTCACATCAATATGCCCTGCTAGACCAAACATTTACATACAAAGGTCACATCAATATGCCCTATTAGACCAAATTTACATACAAAGGTCACATCAATATGCCTTGGTAGACCCTACATAATCACATACAAAGCAATGAGCTGAGATAATTATATAAATCTATTTACATCAAAATTTACCAAAACATTAATTACAACCTAAATGATATTTCTTCATGTCAATGTTTGTACATAACATTCAATAAATAAATAAATAGTCATAAAAAATAACCAAAGTTTGTTCAGTTTCATGTATTCAACTTTTGCTTGTATCAACATTACAAACGAACAGATGTTGACTCAGTCTCAGATGATATTTAAAATTTTCATATGTTTTTTCTTAAGAATATTTAGACGTAAAAAAATAACTTCAATTTTGAGAAATAAACATCAAAATTGCCTTTCTATTTGTGAACTTCATTATACACTCATGTTTTTGGTGCTTTCACTCACTCAGTGTGTGGCCACTATTATTTCAAAAATAATTTTGTCAGGCTACAAGAAGTTTCTTTCTAACAATATTGTGATATTATCTAAATTTTTTCTAATACAATTTCTATTTAAGATTAAGTCCAACTTTGAATGTACAAAAGAAAATTAATTTGCATTATGTTTACTTCATTAAAAATAAAAGAATAATTTTTAGTAAAATGCAAAAAAAACAAAATAAAAGCACATTGACTAAGGATGTGTGCTACATTACATAGGAGATGTGAAAAGCTTCAGTCATCCTTAGGAAAAAAAGATGGAATGATTTAAAATAAAAAATATTTTAAATATTATTATCAAAATTATAGTTGAAACTCTTCAATGCCCTATGACTGTCATTGCATTGAAGTAAATTGTGTGCCACAATTCAAACACAGTTGAGGTGAAATGACAATTTTTATAAAACTATTATATATCATTATACTCTTTTCATCCAAATTACTTTGTATGATCTTAACAGGTATGTTATAAAAGTGAATTCATCTTGTTTAAATATCAATGAAGTAATCGTTTAATGATTGTAAAAGGAACAATTTATCAAATCAATCATAGTTGCATAATCTGGGGTCATGAACACAAATATTGATAGTTTGGAATGACCAACCAGTGAGCTAAGATATGAGAGTCACATTTTGCCTGTAAAATCAAGTCCAACCAGTGAGCTAAGATATGAGAGTCACATTTTACCAGTAAAATAAAGTCCAACAAGTGAGCTAAGATATGAGAGTCACATTTTGCCTGTTACATAAAGTCCAACAAGTGAGCTAAGATATGACAGTCACATTTTGCCTGTTACATAAAGTCCAACCAGTGAGCTAATTAATGAGAGTCACATTTTACCTGTTACATAAAGTCCAACAAGTGAGCTAAGATATGAGAGTCACATTTTGCCTGTAGCATAAAGTCCAACAAGTGAGCTAATTTATGAGAGTCACATTTTGCCTGTAGCATAAAGTCTGTCCAGTGAACTAAGATATGAGCGTTATATTTCACTGTTACATAAATTAAGATATGAGAGTCACATTTTGCCTGTAGCATAAAGTCTGTCCAGTGAGCTAAGATATGAGCGTTATATTTCACTGCTACATAAATTAAGATATGAGAGTCACATTTTGCCTGTTACATTAAGCAAACAATCTGTTACAATATAATAAAAATTATTTATATCATGTCAGTTTTGTAAGGAAGACAATGAAATATCATTTAGTTAATTAATCCTTGCAGTTATATCAATTTTGTGTCAAGATAAAAAGCGAAGAGTTAAGATTTGTAAACCGCTGACTACTGATGAGTTATATTAAAGCTCAAATCAGTTTGGAGAAATTTGATTTACCAAAATGTTTTGATTTATGTATGTCTGATGATAAAATAAGATACGTTTGATTTAGGAGTCAAGTGAACCTAAAATAAGAATCATTCATCTTTTTTGTGGAGGGTTGGAGAAATAGTTTTAAAATCAATTTTTATGATGTGCAACATATGTTCTGTTTTCACCAGAGACTACACATTCACAATCTTCTGTATCAATGATTGTGTATGACACGCTTTTGATTTGAAGATTGGTAAGATGGTATTTTATCATAGAATTAAAAGAAAGAGCACTGCTTTAAACTGTATATTTTGTACAAAAGTATATCTTTTCCCCTTCATTGTTCAACACTTCTAGCTTACTAAATTGTGCACCCTTTATTGATTTCCCTGAGTTATGGTGCAGTTATGTTATTTTTAGTATAGAATTTTTGTGACATGAAAACTTTCAGAAGATCCTAACCAAAGTCAATTTCAAAATCATAATTATGACTGACTAGGTTTTGTAAAAAATATTACTTTGCCAAGATTTTATTACTGTATAAGTCATGTAGCATAAAACAATGGATTGTTCAATTAACATTAATTCAATATAATGTCATTGGTCTCATATTCCATTCTTATTTCTCCAAATTTGGGATCAACACATTCATTTTGCTGAAATTATTTACACAAGAATGTGTTAAGTACCCAGGTAAATGTCATTGTCAAGTACAACATTATTTTGTCATTATAAACTATACAAAAAAAACCCAGCTTTGTTCAGTAAACTTGATCTGAGTCTTAAGACATTAATGTATTCTGTAAAGTTAGGTCTGAGTTTTAAGACATTAATGTTTTCTGTAAAGTTATGTCTGAGTTTTAAGACATTAATGTTTTCTGTAAAGTTAGGTCTGAGTGTTAAGACATTAATGTTTTCTGTAAAGTTAGGTCTGAGTCTTAAGACATTAATGTGTTCTGTAAGTTAGGTCTGAGTCTTAAGACATTAATGTTTTCTGTAAAGTTAGGTCTGAGTCTTAAGTTATTAATGTGTTCAGTAAAGTATGGTCTGACTTTTAATACATTAATGTGTCCAGATAATATGGTCTGAGTCTTAATACATCAATGTGTTCACTAAAGTTAGGTATGATTCTTAAGACATTAATGTGTTCAGTAAAGTTAGTCTAAGATCTCCAATGCCATTTGATTAACATATGCTGCTGTATTTCTTTCTGTTTTCTCTCATTTACACTTTATCACTGTTTCCTCTAAGATCAATAGCCACAGGCCCTCAAACTGTTTTGGGCCCTTATAAAAGTAACCCTCTGATGTCACAGCCTTGATAACGATATCATTTATATAAAATGTAGATGGTCATTAAAATCGTATAGTTTCCATGAACTGAAACTGTAGTTTCCATGAACTGAACCGACACAGAGAGAGGAGAGTTGATGACAGTCGATGCAATTATTGGCATTGATATCACATTAGCTATTTTGGTTATCATGCTTGGTTGAATCACAACCGATGGATGCTCTGTAGGAAAGCATTAGCAGTTAAACACTGTCATCAGTTTGATGCTTTTCATATGAAGTACTATCACACCTGACATGGGGTGTCATACCTGACTTGTACTATCACACCTGACATGTACTTTCACACCTAACATGTACTGTCTCACCTGACATGTACTGTCACACCTGACGTGTACTGTCACATGTGACATGTACTGTCACACGTGACATGGATTATCACACCTGACATGGAGTGTCACACCTGACATAGAGTATCACTTCTGACATGTACCGTCACACCTGACATGCACCTGATATGAATTATCACACCTGACATGAAGTACCACATCTGACATGTACTTTTACAATTGTCATGTACTATCAAACCCACTTATAGTACTACTATCACACCTGACATGTACTATCACACCTGACATGTACTATCACACCTGACATGTACTATCAAACATGACGGGTACTGTCACACCTGGCATGTACTATCACACCTGGCATGTACTATCACACCTGACATGTACTATCACACCTGGCATGTACTATCACACATGACGGGTACTGTCACACCTGACATGTACTGTCACACCTGACATGAAGTACCACACCTGACATTTGCTGTCATACTTAACTTGGAGGTCACTTTACAAAGGTCATTTTGTATATGATGGGTTGTCTGCTTATAGTTTGACTGTGTTAAGTATCCATGACAGCAATACTTCTTTGGAGGGAATCAGATGGTTATTGATAGACCAGGATTTTTTCATGCTGCTTTATTTAAAATGATTACCCTGTGTATCATATATACCAGAATTCCCAGATTTTCTTCACATGGAGTTGGTACTGGAATGGGGATAAGCGATCAGGAAGAACCAGTATATCATGTCACAGGAAGAACATGTGTATCAACCCAAGAAGGCGAGTATCCTCTTCACACACTTTGCCACTGATAGGCTTGTACAGTTCATATCCATGTTGGCCATGTTTGATGAAAGGCATCATTGAGTCTATCATGACCTTGACCTTCACCCATAGTAGTTGACAATGTCCCTATTGTTATGAGAGCTATTACGATTGCTGCGGAGTGTGGACCTTGGACTAAACCTAACCACTTCTATACGGTCTATAGAGTCTGAGTGTTCAAGCATAGGTGCTTCCAAAGAGTGGTGACCGTTGCTGGTGTATGCACCGCGATGTGTTGGCTCTGAGACATCCAGTCTTGCCCTAATGTTACGCCTGAAGTCTACACAAACTTTGATGAGAATGACGACCAATAAGACAATGATCCCAGCACACATACCCAGGGTGAAGTACAACCACGTTTTTTCTTCATGAGCTGGGGACAAATTACAAAGTTTTTTTTAAAATCATTATTGTACATTGAAATCAAATATATATACAGGGTTATCAATCTATCCCTGAGATTAAGGCTCAAAACAAACAGGTAAAGCAAATTTAAATAGTGTTTTTTGAAAATCAGTTATACAATTGAGTTTTATTTAATTAGTCAAAATCAAAATGGTCTTTGGGGACTAGGGTGTTATCAAACCACTTGTACACCAACTCTCTCTGTAAAGTAAGCCCATTAAGACTGATGCTAGATTATTATGACTAATAGGAACGAGGCGAAGTTAAGAGCAAGAATGAGAAGAGAAAAAAATGAATTTGGTAAATGACAGGGTGGCACAAATGTCAATGATCATGCCTGTGACTGAGGTTTAATTCCCATTAGGTGCAACTCTTAACATGCTTAGGGATTTAATTTTCTTCAAAATTTTATTTATCCTAAACTAATTTAGTCAGGTATTTATTCTAGACTTATTTAGCCATGCTGAATTGAGACATTTATCGTCACATAACCCATGTACTTGAATGATATCCTAACACTGACACATTACTTTTGTCTGTGAAGTTAGGACAACTTTAAAATCAATGTTAACTGACTTAATTAATAAATGACAGCTTGGTCTAGATAATTAATTGCAATTATGGATAAAGAAAAAACATTAAATACTTACTTTGAAGAAAGTACCAAATGCTGAACCAATCTTTTAAAAATCCTATAGATCTTTCATCTCTGGGTCGTTCAATATTTGCCCATCTTATATCTGGTTTGATGTTACGTGTATAGTTAATACATAACACTGTCAAGTTTCTTTCAGTCACATACTCAGACTTATTATTATCACTATTGTCTTTTGAAACATTGTCTTTGGCACTGGTCACTTTTTTGACCTCGTTAGGGTCATTGACGTCATAATTTCTTGGGACCGTGTCTGTTTGGTGACCATTATTTAATGAGCCAGACCCTAACTGGTCAGAGGATGACGTATCAGTAGAATTTATGCTGATTCTCCCAACGTGATTACTGTCACTATTTGTACCACCGATGTCTTTAGGATGAGCTTTGTTTATATTGTTTGGTATTTTGGCGTTTGAACTTTCACCTCTGTTTATGGATTGAGGAAATGTTGTGTTGTGTTTTTGAGCATTTGACGATGTTTTGGTAGTTGTTGCTGATGTAACTTTATCTTTATCGCTATTTGTAGAATCATTGGCTCGTTCAATTAATTCCCACTCATGTTCTTTATGTGATGAAGTATCCCCACGTGGAGGTTTTGTAGGACTAGCAGAAGTAGTAACGTCACTTCCTGAAGTCCAGGCGCCACTAGGACCTAGTTCAAATGATGGTTTGGTGAGGTTTGGAGGTTCACTTGTGATTCCATTGTTGTCGTAACTGACGTTGTCTGGGTCGTCCTGAACTGTTGTGATGTCCGATACGTCTAAGATCGTATCATCTTCTTCCTTTGTTGTGACATCTGTTTCTATGGAGTAAATAAGATAAAGAACATTGAGACTTGGTGAAGATATAACCTTGACTTATTTTTTTAAAGATGTAAAGATGTGTTCAGAGAAAAAGAAGCCCTGTCCAACGCCCGTTCCCTAAGTAAAATAGATTAGCATCAGTGCCTGTATATCCAAACGGCTGACATTGCTTAAAACGTTTTAAGTTTCTTATAAATAAATATGATGCATTCACTGCTTCTGGTGTTATGAACACTGTTTTACCAACATAATCCGATATCGTGTTATTTGGGAAGATATATTATAATATTATACAAGCAAATTGATTTCCGCAATCATGTCTAGATTTATATACCGAACGACACGAAGTATAAATTTGAAGATTAATATACCTGACGACATGAAATATAAATGTGTAGATTAATATACCTGACGACATGAAATATAAATGTGTAGATTAATATACCTAACGAGATAAAGTATTAATGTGTACATTTATATACCTACATAACTACATATGTGTAGCGCTGCTTGGATTAAACATTTATCTCAACCGTCAACGAAAGCCTGATAGAATTATTTATTTTATATTTAAACCGTGATAACAAATGAAGTTCTGCCTCAACTTTACATGTTTTAACTGTGTATGGAAGAGGTTCTGATTGTTTGTCTGATTGTTTTGTGTGTTTATTTGTTTGTTTGTTTGTTTGTTCAGAAGGTAAGTAGTAACTTAGCTCAAGAACCAATCAAGAGGAGAGGACTTAAACGTGTTATCTTGATTGGGCTAATTCATCTAAAAAATTAGATAAGTGAAAAGGATAAAAACGACAACAGTTACAGTTTATCTTATTATAATGGAGCTAGGAAAATTTAAAAAAAGGGGGGGGGGTCTATACACGTTTTTTCTAGGGAAGTTTTAGATCGACAAGTGATACTTTTCTTATAGTTTCCTGTGTTGCAGATCGTGTAGAGATATTTATTTTTTGATCTAAGGCTGATTTTTGCGTTCTTGAAGATTACAAATTGATCCGTCGTTGTTGCGTTTTCCCGTACTGCGTTCTGACGTTTTTGTGTTAATTGGTCAATGTCAAAAAATATAATAATACTCTCACCCTCTGTTTTAATTGACAAATCTACTAGTCTATACAATTAGTCTGTGTTCATCTAGACACACACTGGACGTGTTTCATTGATTCTTCATCTTTCAGAAAAAATATTCTAGAGAATAAGTAACAACCTTTTTATGGATACCTTGTTAATATGTGTTTTTCTTGGTAGGGCCTTCTTCCTGAACAAGGCCGGGTTTTTAGTCTTGTAATATACACATTACTGAATCAATACAAACAACGAAAGCATATAAAGACTAGCCAACCACTTTGTTGAATTGAAATGACCCATTTACTTATCTTGTCACGCTTATCAAGTTAAATTGCTCTCAGATTTTCTTTTAAATTGTATTTACCCACAAGGTTGAATAAAATAATCATAATATACTTACTGACACTGAATGAAATATTGTTAAAACAAATACTTCAGCAATTATCCAAGCATATGTGTAAACATACTTTTGGCAGTTGGTTATAACATGTAAATCAGCATGAGTGCAATTGATTTGAGCTGCAATCGTAGAGGCAACATTTAGGAAGATACTGCATCACGCATAG
The DNA here is from genome assembly GCA_032362205.1 of Clione limacina. Classification (NCBI taxonomy): domain Eukaryota; kingdom Metazoa; phylum Mollusca; class Gastropoda; order Pteropoda; family Clionidae; genus Clione; species Clione limacina. The sequence goes on along the minus strand of JAUUEB010504698.1, from coordinate 1,831 downwards.
TTAATATAAAAGAACACCTGTGTTCATGCAAAGAAGAACCGGGTGAACTTGTTTTTTGAAACGAAATTAAACCTTTTTTATACTGAAAGATAATTAAAGTACAATCACTTTATTTTTGTTACTAAAGCTTTAAGATTGTGTTTGATTTCAAATGTGTCATTGTATGAAACTTATCACACTGCTGATATGCTTCGAAGTTTACTTACAAGTTTTTTTCGACGAAAGTAGACATCATAGTACTTCACACATCCTTACCCAGGGGAAAATGAGGAATACAAAAGACAGAAAATGAGGAGTGGGAATGAACAAAATTTTTTTTTTTTAAATTCTGGTCCAAAGCTTTATTATCTCTGCTCTCGTTTTATTTCTTTATTTCAATTTCCCCGATGTCATTCCAAGGAGCTGGATAGATTGACATTATGAAGGATGTCGGTCATGAATATAATTGTGTCTAAATATCGGCCGAGTAATTCTGTGGTTTATAACACAAAGTATATATATATGTCATTATGTCTGTCTAATGTCGTGTCAAAGTCTGTATATTTTTGTGCTGATGGCTGGTTACTTTACCCTAACAGGATCAACACATTAAAATATACATATTTATTTTTATAAGTGGTCGTGTTACGTTGCAGTCCCAATATCTGCTATGTACACTGCTAGGTTTTAGACATATTGATCAGCATATGCAATACCCATGTTTAGCCAATCTTCTATGTCATATTTACACTTGGTCTTTGACACTTTGGCTTCTAGAATATAATATTTCCAATAATTATTGTTTAGTTTTATTCTATTCATGTATTTTTGCGATGATTTGTTCCTACTTTTAGTCTGCTTCTTACTTCTTCATGTGTTAGAATGTTTTCCATACAATTAAAAGTATTTTTCTGTAACATTTTATTTCAAATGCAATTAGTCTGCTGTGGTCATTATTCAATGGTGTCCAAATATCACTGCTTTTCAAGAATTTCATTTTCAATATTTTAGAGGTCTTTTTTGTGCTTTGGTTTAAAAATTAGACAGATTTGACACAGCTATGTAGCTTTCAGATAACTCATTCGTTCATCAATAAAATATATCCTCTGACAAATCTTAAGTATGAATATTCAACATAACAAACATCCACACAAAAGACTCTAGACCTGCGTTTAAACTTTCACGACTTTCCATAAAAAGGTGCTCGAATATAAATGATCTTATGTGATTAAAAAATGTACGATCAACAACATCTATAACATTTTTCATCTGTTTCCAAAATGTTTTGACTTTGACGCACCTGAGCTGTTGGCGCAAGCGCGTAATCCCACTTAGATTAGGTTTGGTTCATCTTTCTGTGATGACTTCACACACCGACTTTTATAAAATTACAATAAGGAACGCTAGCAAAAGGTAAAAGGTTACCGGATCAAATATGTATCCATTTTCAGATTAATCGGGATGCGGTACATGCGGACAATGGGTACCGGTTTGTGGTGAGCGATTGAACTGTTTTCTATGTATCTGTTCTGAGCATTCAAACAAATGTATACAGGGGGCCCTCAATCAATTATTACCAGCCAGGGGCCCTATATACAACTGCCATTTTCCCTCCTTTTAAATGACATTTACTTGCTTTGCGTTAGGTCAATTATTTATTATCTTAGAGCACAGATACACATTTAAACTATAATATTTTAAAAATGCTTGCAAAAATACGTGGGGATGTACACAAAAATACAAACAAACACAGACAACAGCAGCTTACCTGGGATTCATGCCCATCCTTTTAGGGGACGTTATTACGCCTTGCCAAAAACTAGGCCATACTATTGACCTTGTGGCGTTTTCT
>JAUUEB010504687.1:0-10222 GCA_032362205.1 Clione limacina | reverse complement strand
TTCCTGGCTAAGTTTCTATACCCAATTTATGGCACACTCGTTTGAACTCGACCGATATTCATTCGTCGATATCAAACTCGTGTTTCTTACATTTGGGTATGTAACTCAGCTAGGAAGTATTCACTTTTTATACACAACATGCACATTAAAAACAAAAAAATGCAAAGCTTAAAGTACTTGACGATTCTAACAAATTTTATTTTTTTATTTTCTTTAATTTATTTTCCTTTTTTTCGTCAATTTATTTCCATTGTGTACGTAAAAGTCACTTTAAAATGCATTTCACCCCCTTTCTGTTGTCATTTTCAAAACAAATTCCCGGGCTACGTTCTATTCTCACACTTATTATTGCATTGTTGTGTCTAACTGTAGGTCTATAAATCAATCTGCCTGTCGTCTTTTTCTGAAACTGTTTCTGTTTGTCTTTTTGTCAATTTGGCTGATTTTTGGCTCTTCTCCTTCAAGCCATTGTAAATTCTAACATTTGACTTTATTGTTTAGTTTGTATTTAAAAAGAATACATTTGGAGTGAATAATACAAAAAACAATAATACAAAAACACACTTTACTGATTCCCGTTAGGTGGAAAATATCTTGACAATGTTTCACATAAATATGCATGAACATTCAACTACTCCCTATCACATTCACAAGCATGCAACACAAAAGGACAAAAAACAACAACAACGAAATTGCGACATTTATCAAGGGGACGTTTTAAGTTATAAGCCGGGTGATATTTTCTTGGTGGCTATATTAAACAACTCTATTGTTTCCTGCCATTATTACTCGCAGACGCATAACCAGGCGCCAATGCCGCATGGTTGATGTCACTTTTCACACTGTTGTCATTCCCTGGTCGTCCTAACATTTTCTTGTTGTTAAAATTGTTATATAAACGTCTAGGGTTCCGAGGTGGTTAAAACAATATATACCCCCTCCCCCTCTTCTCGCCAATAATGCCATCTCTTCCTCTTTTTTCTCTCTCCATTCCCTCTTTTATATTTGTATTTTACATTCCCAACTGCCCTAAATTCAACAAATAACCATAGCTTGACATAGACATTTTGAAGAAGCTTTACATAGCTACGGAAACCTGCTACATTCATGTCAAGTTGCTAGCAATTACACGACCAATCTGTAGGTACTAGTAGGTTATAGGGAGGACAGATTTGGGGTTTTTACCCTGTAAGATAAAGATAACAAACTGTACTGTCTTACCTTCTTCCTCTTTCCTGATTTATTGTTGAGTGACCCAAGGATCTGAGACATGTTTCACCTCCTAGTGGTACTAATCTCACATTACACTAGATTGAGAAGATGTATATAAATAGAGTATTGCTTACTTTATATTTACTATTTCCCAAATGTTGCTGCATTAGGCAAATAAAATATCAAATTCTTGAGCATCCATATAATTAATGTCTTCTATATTGTAATTTAAAAATATATTTGGCTTGAGGCCTGATGAATTAACTTTAAACATTATGGAAACGGGAGCAATGAACTGGCAGACATCTTGACCTTATTTGGCCTATTTTTGTCACACAACTTTGTATGAGAGATTATATCATTTTAACGACTCTATCTTGAACAAAAGACATGCCATGCCATTATTTATTTATAGCACAAGGGGATAAATGCTTCACATCAATGGGTGCCCATATAACACAGAACACGCAATAAACTCTATGGACAATTTTCCTGTTTTTATACAAAGATCTCGATTGCTTTAATGATTGGCATAAATTACTCAGCAAGATTGAAATCTTGTATTGTATCGTAAAGACGTAAGGCGGCGACTACTGGGTGTGTCATCTAGTGAGATGAAGGGTTGGCAAGCCTGGTTTTTTGGCAGGTTGGGATCAGTGTGGGCCACACCGCAGTTTGTTAGTCGAATATGAGTACATATATATATGGGCCACCACACATTGTGTAAGGATGGTCCAGGACTCTTAGGGATATCTAGAGTTGTTAACATGCTACGAAGTTTCATTTAGAGTGTTGACGGTTAGCTTCTATTTTTGCAAAATGTTCCGGGCAGGCGCGTAGTCAGGGTTTTGAAAAAAAGGGGGGACAATCTTTGATATAATCAAATCAAGGCTTTTTGAGGTTAGTGAAAAATGGAGCATTTTGGATCTCAAATGGGGGTGAGGGCATTTCCCCATGAACCACCTTGGTTATGTGCCTGTTCAGGGGGCATATTCTGGTGCTAAAGGCCTTGTAAGTATATATAATGATCCTGAAAGGGTATTGTATATACATTCCATTCTTTTTATTTCATGCTAAAGCTGTTGAAAGTGTATATTATACATTTCATTCTTTTCATTAAGTACCAAGAACATATAAATGTTATCATTTTGATTCCGAAAATATATTTTTAGATTTTATAATAAATGATCCACTCCAAAAAATATTTGATATTTTTTCCAATAACCAAATCCACTCGAGTACTGAAAAAAAACATAACTAAAAACCTACTCAAAAATACTCCAATCACAGACTTTCAGTAATCCGCACAGCACTGATTATTACCCCTCACACATATAGCTCTATGAACAAAGTCTATAGTTGAATACAGACTTCCCTGTATAGATAATAAACACATAATTTTGCAAAAAAATTTGCAGTAAAAGCGTCAACATTATACGCTTAAAAACTGTCATCGGGATTTCAATAGCAATTTGAATATCTTTTAATCAAATGAGGTCTTGTATTCGCCGTTTATTGGCATCCTTTTTTATGTCAACTAAATGTCTAAATCCTACATCACGTTACAAATAAGAATAATGAAATGAGATCGTAGATAAAACTTCCTTTATGAGAGAAGTTATGACAGCACTTAATTACCCTATCTATATATTGCTGGAAGGAAGGGTTCTGTAATTGCTATCCAGGTCTGAGTTATAGCTGTTATAAGGATGTCGGTGTCCATTGAGTTTTAGATTTCTGTAGTTGGTTGTGACTTTCTCTTTCACCGAGTGAGAATTAAGTTGGTATGTAAATCTTTTCGATTTCTTTTGACATTAGTTAAATCATTGTTACCGACTTTGTCTCTGTCATTTTTCGCCTGTTCTTTTTTTCTTCGTCCTTTACATCTGTCTTTGCCCTTGTTTGATATTGGCTTTGTCTACTTTCCCTTTTTTCTTCGCAAGTGCTCGTGGTCTATGTTGCTTATTGGTTTGTTTGTTAATATGGGACATTGAGTTTTTCTCCTGTTAATCCGGCACCCAGACCACAAATCCATGTTTTCCCCAGTCGCATTTCTAGCCTATATTATATTGTTGTATGGGTCCCTAAGGGTCCGGAATGAGTAGTTCCACAAAAGAAATTTGGTTTGCAGGGTCTAGCAGGTAATAGCCCAATTTCTACAGCAACCCCCTATTTTCGATACGATTTTCTGACTATTTTCGTCTTTTCTTTAACGCGTCAAAAATCTGTTCCGCCGTATTATCCCACTACTTCTCTAATTGTATGGCTACACCACTCAAAATGGTGTCAACACATTGATAATAGTTTAGACTATTGTTTCAAAAGAGCACCGTTTATGTATTTGAATCCTATGTACGACGACTTTATTTATTGATGTCATTTAATACTATCGCATAAAACACGCACAGTCATAGGATATTTAATGATTTTTTTAAACTCCAATGCCGGGTATTGCTTTTTATTTCTTAACTTTTAACTTTATTAATACTTGCAATGATCTATTTGTATTCACGTACCCTCTCAACATATAGTAAACTAGGCGCGTAGCCAGGGTTTTGAAAAGTGGGAGAGAATATTTGGTTTGTGTCAAATCAATGACTGCGATGCGGCTGAAATGTGGCAAATAAGTTATAAATGATGCACATTTTTAGCATTTTGAATCTTATATTGGGGTGGGGGGTACATAGTGGGAATAAAAAAGCTTAGATAGTGAAAATAATGATGAATGAATATAGTTCTAAAACAAAGTTCATTGGACAAAGTTCAATTTTTACCAACAGCTTAAGATGTATATGTACATGACAAAGACAAAAGTTATATAAAATAGTAAATAAACCTTAACAAAGGTATTTAATGTACACGTATTTAAAAGTATCGAAATAAGTTTGTATTAGTTTGTTGGTTTAAAAAAGACATTTTATTGTCAATTTCTTTCGAATGTTGTCAATGTGAATTCCCTCTTATCTATCCTTGTACACAAAAAAAGGCGAGAGATAGGTGGGATGATAGTCTTTACTTGAGTTTCTCTTTTCAATTTTTATATTAAAAAAGAACACTTTTTCCAGTACAATTTTTTTAGAAACTTGGACAAGTTCAAGGTCGCAGTAAGATTTCACAACTTTCTCAAGTATATCTAGTAGCTACGTATGTTTGAGGACATAACTTTAGGATACATGTTTTGACATGACAGTTTTTAAAGATGAAAAGGCTCAAGAAATGAAAACTTAAACATATTTATGTTGTTGAAGTTGTTGTTGATGATGTTGTTGATGTTGTTGTTGAATATAAGATTTTATACGTGTACAGGGGCGTGTAATTATGTCACTTGTATAAAATGTGTTAACATATGGACATTTTCACAATCATGTCTCACATTTACATATCTAGCTTAATTTTATGAAGCCTGACATTGTTTTTTTTATTTCTCTAAATGAATAACGTCATTGACACTTGAACGAAATCATAAATATATCTAGGTAACGCATGTTAGTTGAGGTCTTTCAAGCTATCAAACCTCTTTGTTAATAAGAAACTTTTCAGTTTCAATGACATATTATAACGGGCCCAATAATTTTTAGTTTTGTCACATTTGAAATAAATATCATCTATTCTACAAAGATCCGCATGTGGAAATTTCTGGCCCAGATGTGACTGGGCTGTCTGGGAATTTCTTAAAAATCACACAATAGAACAGTAGTTACAATGATTTAAATTATATTACTTTTCTGTTCACTATCAAGTAAACGGGGACCACCAACTCATGGGCGTTATTAGGATTTTTCCCAGGGATGGACAGACAATGGTAAAAATCGAACATCATTGGAGTAAATCTCCATATAAAGGCGCGCAGCCATGTAGTATTATGGGATCCGGGGGGCATCGTCCCCCAAACATCTTTGACAATTTCAAGAAAATCAGTGCATTAAGAGGCATCTTGTAGACTCACCTGTTACGGCGATGTCTGTTATATCAAGCGGTCTATCAGTTCATATCATGAAGCAAAGAAACTGAACAAAAACATTATATCTACATCAAAATTGTATAAAATAATAAGAATATATGCTAAATAAATCTTTAATCAGAATCGGATGTTAAAATAGCCACTTTCTAGGTGAATGTCCTCTAAGAACATTATCCAACGAAGCATGAAAAAGAAACAAGATTTGTTGTCGCTTTCAACCAGGTTTTCCCTGCAGCAATATAAAAGCTAATTTAATTTCAAAAGGTGACAAGCAACTTTTATGTTATCAAAAAGATTAATCAACAATTGCTTACTTCTTATACCTGTGTAGTTTGTAATGTCGTTCATGTTGAATTTGTTGTATATATGATTGTAAACTTACATCACTGACATATTCTGATTCTCTCGCTTGTGGCCAGACTTGTTGTCAAAGTACTTTCGGACACATCTGTCCCTTGGCAATGTCGAGTGTGGCAAGATTTCTACATCTTCTTCCGTGATTATGGATATTTTTTGAAAGGGAGAACTTTGTAGAGGGGGAGGGTATTGTAGGTACTAGTAGGTTATAGGGAGGACAGATTTGAGTTTTTTTACCTTGTAAGATAACAAACTGTACAGTCGTACCTTCTTCCTCTTTCCTGACCTATTGTTGAGTGACGCAAGGATATGAGAGATGTTTCACCTCCTAGTGGGACGCATCTCACATGACACTAGATTAAGAAGATGTATATAAATAGAGTATTGCTTACTTTATATTTACTATTTCCCAAATGTTGCTGTATTAGGGAAATAAAATATCGAATTCTTGAGCATCCATATAATCAATGTCTTCTATATTGTAATTTCAAAATATGTTTGGCTTGAGGCCTGATGAATTATCAGAGGAGTAAAACTTTAAACATTATATAAACGGGGGCAATGAACTGGCAGACATCTTGAACTTATATGGCATATTTTTGTCACATAACTTTGTATAGATAGATTATATCTTATTAACGACTCTGACTTGAACAAAAGACAGTTGTCATGTTTACATGTCATGCCATTATTTAATTATAGCACAAAGGGATCCCTTTTGCACTTCAATGGGTGCCCATAAAACACAAAACACGCAATAAACTCTAACGAAAATGTTCCTGTTTTTATACAACGATCTTGATTGCTTTAATGATTGGCTTACATTTCTCAGCACGATTGGAATCTTATATTGTGTCGTAAAGACATATGCTAAGAACTAAGAAGTTTCATTTTGAGTGTAGACAGATGTACAGTTGACTCTGTGTCTTATATCTTTGTTTTATTTAGACTGACGTTCGGAAGAAAGCTGTTATTCTAAATATCAACGTTCCACATAAGGTAATTTACTTGTATAAAACTTTTTTTGATCATTTATTTGTATGTATTATTGATGGAAAATTGTGTAGGAATTTTTATGACATTATTTGAAAAAAAGCCTGACGAACTGTTTGACTGTTCCACCAGGTAACGCCAGGGGCGCCGGAAACCACAACGGCCCCTGCCCTTTGTTTTGTACTATTTAGAGCCATACACAGTGTTTGTTTTTTACTCTTTAGAGTCATACGCTGCCCCCCTGCCCTTTGTATCTTCCGGCGCCCCTTGGTATTTGGGTAACGCTGAGACCGGAGCGAAGGCGGCCTCTTATCAGATCTTTGTGACGCAAAAATGAGTGTCGATCATTCGTACAGAAAACGATGGGAACAGTATTAGCATTTATTCCACAAGCTGAATGGATTAAAAAGAGGGGACCCCCGAACAGTAATTATTGGCGATATAAAGTTTATTGGTCGGAAGTAGGAATGATCTATATTAACGTATGGTGCTGAAAATGTTTCATCAATGAATAGGAAATTCCCAAAGTTCATTCTCGCTTATTTCTTCGACTACTTTGTTTGCACATCAAATGTTCACAGGAAGTCTGGAGTAAGACAAACCTATTGTATTCGGGTGCCGAAATACGGATATCGTAAATGATACTCCTTACTTCCTTTGTTTGCTTATTATTTCTAGAGCGTACTTAAATGTTGTTAATTTGAGAAAGATCACTAAATGTTGATGAGATATGTCAAGTGGAATAAAATGAATACTGGCTGGTTGACCTTATCTACCCAATTAATGGCAAACTGGTTAGATATCGATGGATGAATATCGATCTCGTTAAAACTCGATCGATATTCATTCATCGGTATCTAACTTGTTTGCCATAAATAGGTTAGATAAAGACAGCCAGCCAGTATTCACTATATATTGTGTGCGCTGTACCAATTATTGTCTACTTGAAATAAAAACAAATTTCAGACATGCAATCTGATGTCTATTGCAGCAGAAAAAAGATCTGTTATAACATTACGTTTCTGAATTATAAGAAGTCATAGAAGTCACATGTGCAAACACAAGCTGCTCGTTTAACGCATCTTCAGTATAACACGATAACGTTATCTAAATTATTTAGAGTATTGGAATGCTTCGGACTATTCTTTCTTTTCCTGCAAGCACGCTTGTACATAATAATGCTTGGTCCATTTTGTATGTTCTCCTATTCGAACTTCATTCTTAAACGAAGTGATGATGAGTGCGTCATTGTAATCTTGTGGCATCTTACTTTGCTACCTTTAGAGAATAAGAGGCTCCTGAAGTTTAGAGCAGAGAACTAGGCTTTATTTTTCTTTATGGAAATTGACATCAATGTCTGCATTTGCCAATTTTTCAATAATTGCAGACCTTCTATATTTCAAGGAGGTTGAGTGGTTAATCTTGCCTTGGTTTTATTTGCTTCTGTTTAATGTGGTTTAGTGCAGAGTTTTTGACTGGACGATTTGTGCTGAAAAGGGTACTGATATATTCTTACCGGCGCCTTAGGATTAATTACTTGTTAGCGACTAGTTCCTTTTCATCTACACTTCGTAGTCTGGTAAAATTGGGCGAAGACTGTTTTCAAGCATTTGTATAAACCACCTATAATTCCAAGATATGCACAACTTTGGGTCTCTCTTGCAAGGTTTATCAACAAATCATTTTCTATTCTTCGCAAGCTATTTTGTAAGGTGCTGCATGATTGACAGAAGTCATTCTTTTGCGTGTAGACTTTTTATTTTCGTGGTGTTCCCGAAGGGATGATCTTTCAATAGACAGTTTCATGGATTTCATCGCCAAACCAGTCATGGTTTGCTCGCTTGGAGAACTTTAGGACTTCCTCTGGTGAAGCCATGGCTAGAGTCTTCTTGGCAGGATTCAGCTGTTTGCTCCAAGCTGTCCAGGTTGGACTGAATACTTTCTTGTAACTTTCCCTGATGCCTTTATTTTGAAGACCATATTTATGCCACACATAGGTTAAAGCGGTAACATAACTCAATCTAACGGTGCATTTATGCTCAAATAGGTTGTCTGTGGATGGGATATAATTCATTGTGGATCTCATCACAGGTAGTGTTAGAGCATAATACAGATAAGAGTTATAAGGGGACAGATGATATCTGAGACAAAGACACAAGATGTGTCCCGAGTCGTCAGGTCCATTTTGGATTTTCTTAATTAGCTAATTATAACTGCGAATCCATCTCCATACCCTCCTTGCTCATCTGTAGATTTTGTTGTTGAAATGAAGTGTTTTGAACTTCTGTGTTGATTTTATCGCAAAAATGACACTATCAGCATGCATTTTTTGCACACGCTATAAATTAGGCGTTTCCATAAAACAATTTGAAACAACTGTCATAATATTCAACGAAAAATGCTCAAAAATGCAACTATCTATGTTCACCCGACATAAGAAATGTAATTAAGATACAGAAAATTAGTATACTTGTTTAGTTGGCTTTCAGCCCTGGTTTAGCAACGAATATCTCAACAACTCCTGTAGAGTGTGAAATTGCTTGCTGTGCGATAAGCTATAAATGTTTTCGGATTTTGATAAAGTTTAACAAAATGTCCCCGGTTCTGCAACGGAAGTTAAGTTCTTGATTGTATCAGTAAACTACAATCTCTAAATGACATTGTGCATAATACATGTTAGCAACATCAGGAAGCCATTATGTATACAAGGTGTTTAGTTTCGACCGGTTCTCGTACCTAGATGAACAGCATATCTCAATGGAATGTCATTTAAATTTTGAACATAATAAATGCTATCATAACAACACCCAGCGGAAGAGAATATTGTTATTCTGTACTCATCATTTGAGGACGACCCACTTAGTTGCCACTTAGGGAATACCCAAGTGCACCGATTGCTCTGTCATTCATTACCTTCTGTCACGGCCAACATCTAGGATTCCTACTGTGTTATATCGAAGATTTGAAGATTCTATATTTTGTAAATTTTTATTGGATTTGCCCTCCTAATTTAATCTGCAAATTCGCATAAAAGAGTGTTTACGTCTTCCTGATCCTTACTATCATAAATCATATCCTTTCTTGTCAGACATGGGGAGTACATGATAAGGAACTGCCAAACCTCGTCCCTGTCTGGGCTTTCTTGATCCAGCCTTTTAAGCTAGTGCACACACATTTCAATTTATTTTGCACATTAAAAGTCTTGCAAGCAAAACATAAAATACGTAATACTTAAAATGATTTTTAAGAAAATCGAACTATCAGATATTTTGTAAAATTATTTTTAAGATGTTTGACATCCTGAAAACTGAAGTTTAAACTTCAATCTGTTCACTACAATCGGTTCACTACAATCTGTTCACTACAATCTGTTCACTTCAATCTGTTCACTACAATCTGTTCACTTCAATCTGTTCACTTCAATCTGTTAACTACAATCTTATTATAGTGGTTAACGAACTAAGAAATATCGTTTGATAAATGAGAAATTCACAAATTCATCCATTGTACGATAGACAAATGGATAAAAACAAATACTTAAAGACATTCATATGTCACATCCTTTTCATGCAAAAATGGTATGCCACGAATTGTCTTTATTATTCCTATGGCCTCAGAAAATCAGTCTTAGTTCCTTGAAAACTGTTTTAATATTATCTGTTATTTGTCATATATCTTGGTAAAAGAAGAATACATCAT
>JAUUEB010504676.1:0-10222 GCA_032362205.1 Clione limacina | reverse complement strand
CCCCCCCCAAGGGGTAAAAGATCCATTTCTTAGTGCGATAATGAGAACTTTAATGGAATGAAACTCACATGCTGAGTTGGCACCTATTACAGGGAACGTAAAACACCTCCAATGTATATGGCAGGAACGCCCACATGATAAAATCTGACTCAGCGCAGCTCGCGCGAAGAACACGGGTTCTTAGTTCATCAAAAAATATCTCTCACGAGCAACACTGGTAACAGTTAATTGTATTAATTTTTCCAGTTTTCCACCCTATCGAACACATCTAGATAGAGTGAAACAGTGTGAAAATATCATAAGGCCCACACTAAACACTTAAAATTTTACTAATGAGTCAACAAAATATAATTAGTCTTCTCTGCTTTGGTTTTAGTTAACAATCATCCGCTTTGGCGGGCCATCAGACACCGGAACATATTACTTTTTCACATTTGTTTAGACATATAAATCTACTTGGTTACCTATGAAATGTATATAACTCCAATTTATTGTGTAAATAAAGAGGGATATTGACCACGATACAAAAAAGAAATACAGGAAATTGTTACATCTCAAATAAGTTCTCCTACAGGCGTCATAGAAAATTGCGAAAAATAGATTTGCAATACGTGTCTTTTTATGAAGCTTAACAGAACTGGCATTGATAGGTAAATAATAAGAAATTGAGACAATATTTTGAGTTTGATTTAAGAATATATGTCGACAGTTTGAACATAATAAGAACTTTGATGTTTAGTATTTTGAATGTTCAATCTCTGACAAAAATGCAATTGTGACCCTCGAGCCTGCGTGTTAACCCCCTTAGTTTAAATCAATGTTAAAATGACAATACATAATATATATCTTGTATAAACTTTGAAGTGCTATAATTTACTTTTCTATTGTATAAATCGTATTGTTGACTGATTAAGAACACTTAGTAAGTATAATACTTTTTTACTAACTGGTTATTTCTACTCTAAAACTCTTTTACTGTGTTTGGCAATGTTTGAAAAATGATATAACGTGCCTCATATTTACCCATTCACGGGACAATAAAGAATAACGATGATAGAGTAATGAAACTGTTTTGATCAAATGAATTATAGGTGTGATATTATGCGTTCATTTAATTATCTCATACATTGCTGTCTGGGCACATAGTGAGTCATAGATTATATATACATTGGAATGCGAGTTTAAATCGGAGATTACTTGTCTCATCTTTATTCCACTCAATTTCTTAAGCGAGTAACATTCTCAATTTCCATTGATATGCCATTCTTCGACGAGGAAGATCAGAGGTTAAATTGCAGACTGTTTGCAAAATAATTGCAGAATAATTGAAGACCGTTTTTACCCAATCTACTCAACACCTTGAACGTTAACCGTGTTGGTTTTCATTTGACTAATGTCGCAATTCGGTCGTCTATACGATCATATTTTTCTCTGATGCAATGACAAATCTTGAACTGTATAATAGTAATATTATTGCTGAACTTTTATAATAGACAACTGCAGTTTTGTTCTTATGATCAAGAGACGTGGAATATTGCATGAAAGCCAGACACGCACTCATAAAGAATGTACTACTTATCTTATTTGGCCCATGAAATATGAGAAGTTCTCAAACGATGTGTAAGTATAAAGTGTAAACATCAATACACAGTTAAGATGAACTTAAATGTAATATTGGGTCACAGAAGACGACATCAACCATCTTGTTTGATTAATATGTCATATATTTCGAGTACTCTTTCAACTATTTAGTCTGATTAAAATATCATCTCTTCCATGTACTTAAAAAGACAGTTTTGACATAAGCGGATGAAGATGATATGAGTCCTCTCTTACAAAATGCTAGTTGCGCATTAAGTTCACATTTCAATTACTTTGGCAATTATTTCTTCAGATAACACTATAAGAAAAAAACACAATAGCTTTACTTATGTCATAAATATCAGTGCTGTACAGATTACTTAAATTTAGTATTAGATTTAATTGTATTTGAGTATTTGTTTTTGGTAATCTGATTAGCTTTTGGATTATATTTTTTAGTATTCTGATGGATTGGATTATTGGAAAGAATATCAAATATATTTTTGGTTGGATTATTTGTTTTCAAGTTAAAAATGATAACATGTGTATGTTCTCAGTATGCAATGCAAAAGAATGGAATGTATAGTGTACACTTTCAAGAGCTTTAGCACCTTAAAAAAACTGAATGGATAATACATATTCTTCAATAGCTTTGGGACTTAAAAGTATTATTTCGTATGCCCCATGAATATTTTGAAAAAAATGAAGCTAAAGGGTTAATTTTAGAGCCATTAAGGGAGATCATTTTAATCTTAAAAAAACTCTTTGGTGATTTCCATTTCAGGACATAGGATGAGGGATGATGATTAATATTGCCTTGAGCGCAATGCCCATTCTTCCAAATACAAGACAATAGACTAAGCTAAACATTAATTGGAATTAAAAATGTTTCTTCAAAACAACCAGTGGAAAAGTGAACCGAGAATACAAGTGTGCACGCCAATTTTGCGTAATTAAATACACCTACATTGATGTCGAGTACTCAACACTTGGAGAGTGTACTTTATCACCAAACAAATATCAAACCGGTGAAACAGTATGCAATCGTCACCCGAACACTCGTAGTAGAAAGATCAAAGAAGTTGCCCTTGAGACATTGCTTTACGGCGAGATGAGATTAGGACTGAATAACTTTCCTTTGATGAAAAATGTAAAATGTGGCCGTCTAATAAAATTGCATATTTTTGTTTAATACTTTTATTTACTGATGATTTATGATATTATACGCCAAGCACAGCGATGCGAACATTTTAAAATATGAAAGCTCACTTGTGCATTTTCAAGCAATTTTGAAAACCGATGGGGTTGTTCAACAGATACTAAATGCAATTTGGTACACTATTTTGAACATGTGATAAAAGGATAATAAGCATTCATTTAAATGCTAAAAGTCGTCAACTTGTAAATTCTTCAAAAATGAAAGTAGAACAGTGGTGCATACACTTATAATTAGCTAACAAGCTATCAATACATTTCTACATGATGACTATCTATATTTACGCTGATCTTCTTCTGAACTCATGCCATGTGTTATCTAACATCCGGGTAATGGCTGGTTGCACTGCCTTCATGGTTGTGGTCTTACCATGCTCAAATTCAAGTTGATGTAATACATAAAAACATTTGTGTTTACATATCCCCGAAGACAAAAAACAAGGGGGTCATGGTTCAAGATCTTTGGGTCATGGCGTAATCCCTGTCAATTCACTTGTTTGGGAATTTTCGATCGAGGAAGCATCAAAATCAAAGATCCCAATACCGGGTTAAAGCTTTGTTAATACTATGTGGTTCTTTCTAAAGTATTTCTAACGTCATTTTCTTGATTAAGCTATGAAATACATAATTAACTCTTGTCCAATATATGCCCTAAATAAACGGACAACTGTATTTTCAATCTCATTTAGATGTTCACCACGTTTGACTTTTTGACGAAAGCTTGGTCACAATTTATTACATTTTAATACTTTTGTATCAATAAAAATATTGTATACGTTACATGATTTTCAGTTTTTCAATTGTTCAATTCTTTAAGTTTCACGATTCACGAATAGCCCTGTATGTTTAAATGTATAAATGTTGATTATTCACAAATTTCAAGACATATATTGACACATCTTATTATCCTTAATCATCCTTTGTCATATATGAAATAACGTATTTTTTCAATAGGGTATAACTCCCGAGGGCCTTACAAAGTTGCCCCGGGTCAATGTTTCCATCTCGCTTGCAAGTTGGCCCGCGTTCTGGACAATGTCTCGTATATTGCAAATATGTGAGCTCCCTTTCATCTATCATTTAATATGTGTTGTGAGAAGCATTTAGACACCTACAAAAGTTGATATCGTTTGAAACATAATACAACTAGAAACAAAAATAGGCAGTACAGCCACGATCATCAGTATACATTAATCACTTCGTCTAAAGTTTAAGTATTGGTCACAATAATTTATTTAAACAAAATTCAAAGCACAACACTCTGTTTTCATATGATGGATGTTCTCAGAGCAATACGATTTCACCAGAGCTTAAATACACGACCTAATGTGATGTTTACTTAGACAATAAATGAAACCATAATTCTACGTGTGACTTTGTGACCAGATCATGTTTCCAAAAAAAGATGAAACGTGAAACAAAAAAAGTCAATACGTGCAACAACTCTGTCAAAACTATTGTTTTCATCAATGAGAAACGAAACCCGTTTTTAGGAGATCATTAGATGAGTCCATGTGAGAGTTTTGAAGGTCGTACTTCTAACTATGCGTGAATGACATACATGACATCATCAAAGTGCACGTTTACTACGGTGGACGTTATGAATACAGCGCGTTCGCCAAATGTACAAATAAAATATCGCAAAAAACTCAAGTTTTAGAATGTCCTTATGAGAGCATATACGCAATATTTCAGTGTCATAATAAAAAATAATGGTAATCATACATGGTACATAACTCTGTCAAAAATGTTTTATTTTTTAAAAGTTGAGAGTTTAGCGTTTTAACCCGCACACAAGCCCTATAGTGCAATAGTTCAAGCTTTGCATCGAAATGACTACAGTGTATTTGCAAAAAAAATAAAAAAAAACATGGATAAAAAGAGACTTATTATGCCATAACTCTTTAAGAAAAGAGTTTTCAAAAAATGTAATAACATTGTTTTAAGAAGATACTAGAAAAGCAAGTATGCATTGTTTGTGATCTGACCTTTAAAGATGTAACCACAGCTTCTTTGCCAAATGAATACAAAACATAAAGCAACAAAAATAATAAGGGCATTAAAAAAATAAACGAGAACCAAGTTTGTTTTTCAAGTTACCATGTTAACTCCCACACAGACAAACAAATAGAACAGACGAAAATATATCACTACTTTTTTTACTACTCACAGTATAATCGTTTTCGTGTCTATATATGAACACAAATTTGCCCTTTTCTAAAAAGAAAACAAAACCTTCCAATCATAAAAGCATGTCACTAATAATGTCGATGTATACTAGGTGAAAATAACTGTCCAAGGCAACGAACATTTCGTATTCTTTCTTTATACTGAATCTCCTCTGTCCCTCTTTCAATTTCTTTCTATCAAGTTAAATTAATTTTCAAATATTCTTACGAACATAAATCCACTTTGATTACCAATGATATACGTTTTCATACGTGTAAAAAGAGTTTGTTAGGAAATAAGATAATCACATTGTTTTTATTATATTGTAATTTCTCTTTGATCCTGTGTTATTTAAGACAACTTAAAGTAGAAGTATGCAAGTAATTGTCTATCTGTCTCCCTAGCGACCATTGTAAGATCGGGGATGATTGAAACAAAACATTAAATGCAGATTCATATGAAATGGCTCACACTTTGAGGATTTCGTCTAACGCTGTTACTACGCTTAAAGAGTGAATTTCAGGACCCTTGAAACAATGAATAGTTATTTTGCTCCGTCTCACACGATGGATTCTACTCATATTATCCAACGTGTAAGCTAAAGCATTGATAGTTCATGGCTTAAAATATTGCAATACAATAATACATAAGCTTTTAATTTGTATTCATATTTTGCTCTAAGTGTTCCAATGGAAATGGAAACATGGAACTTGCACAATATTATTTTGGTGCTTTCATTTTAAAATAAGGATTATAATGAACGCATAACATAATAAAATTGTTGCATTTAACCCATGAAGACCAATGTCAAATCAATTCATTTTGCGAGAATATTTGAAACATTGTTACGTTTATAAGTTCCATCAAAGATATACAGTCACCATGTGTCTTCATTAGCACCACAGTATTTAGTTTATATTTCTTTCTATATCGTATTCTTTTATGCACGTTCCAAAATGTTTACAATTAATTCAAGTATATTATATTGATTTAATGTCAAAAAATTTTTTTTATCAGCGTGAGAGTTCAAGAGATAGATATGCTAAAACAGCACGGAACTTGCCAGATACATTTGAAAGACGTTTATTTAGTCCTTTATATCACTATATACGCTGAGCTCCTGACTAAAAACGCTCTTTTTACACGAAAAAGTGAACAAAAGTCACTAATTTTTTGTCCATTGGATTTAGAAGTGCTATTTCACATTGTTTATTGGTGCTGAACATAATTTTCGACAATCATTGGTTTGACCTTATCAGTGGAAAGAAACTGTCCTTATGACGTAACGATCAGGCTGGACCTCATAACTCGAGAACCAATGGTCGTAACGTAGAAAAAAATACATATTTGTAATTGTCTCGGCAACACCTTCAATTTGCATATTGGTTATTTACCATTGGTCAGCCCCTGTAGTCAGTATGCTCAAGATAATTTTCGGTGCAAACATGATTTGGTGTCTATATACCTTAAGGATCATTAAATTTCAAGTCCAGTAGAGTCGTGGGGGGGTGAAGAGAAACCTCTCATCCCCCCGACTAATAAATGAAAAGAAAAAGACATATTGTAGTAAAATGAGACGAGATTTGATACTTCAGTTGCATCCCTTTATTCGTAGTTTTATGCCAGATCTAATTACAAATATGGCTCATCTTAGCACAGTGTAGATGCCCGTTAGCAAAGTTATTGACAAATATATATTATCATTTTTAAAATGAATACCATGATAATATCTCAGCATTTTAAATACATAATTGGCATGCTTTTTACTTTTCGTTTTGTGTTATATATGATTAACATCTATTGAAATTGCCCCCTGTTTTATAAAAAAACCACTTGGTTTTAATTGTCTTTAATTTAATTCAACTGTTTTAACTACGGTATCTTAAGAAAATCATAACCTAGACCATTCAACATAGCATTCTTAAAAGAAAGATCAACTTTGGAAGAGAAACCAAATAAATTAAATTATTCGAGTTGTTATCTAAATCAGCATTATGTTCCCAATGAACAAAAAAGTGTTCACGTTGACAGCAAAAGAGGGTATCAACCCCCATTCTTTCCTAAAAATATGATGCCCAATTAAATATGATACCTGCCCCCCCGCCCCCTGCAGTTCGTTATTAAGCACCAACCACCATTCCAACGTCAAAATATCCTGGAGCCGGTAATTAAGAAAAATACCATTACGTAATCTGTTAGATTTTACGTCCGGTCATTCGTCAACGCCTCTTCAAAGTCACCTCAGTCTCTTGAGCTTTCCTTTTGCCATAATTACATAACGCATATGTATTTATACTTAAATATACATTTAAGGATATCACTGATCCCGATGAGAATTAATTATACATCCAATCATCAACTGATGACATGAAATGTTGACTTGAGACTAAAAGGAACAAAATAATTGTCAAGCATATTAAACGTTGTAAATAACACGATAAATAGTAGAGATTAAAACCACGACCATCGAATTACTACTATTAATTTCTTAAGTAGTAGGTTACTGATTTTGTCTCCTGTATTAGTTCTGGAAATAGTTGATATGCTTTAAAAAGTAAATTCAATTCGTATCCATACTTAAAAAAGTAAGAAAAAACAAAACTTGTTATCAATGTTACAAATAGCAAAATCACCCGGAAAAACAGGATTGATCATGGCTCAAGTTCAGGTCGCTTCCTATTCTGCTACGGGAAAGATGTAAACCGGTACAACCTGTTCCATGCTACCCGCGCGCCTCCGGGATCGGCATTACGCCTGAGGCAGGACAAGGTTGGTCTTGAAAACCCGGCCCATGGAGCTCGGCTGTCTACGTCCTGGCCTGCCATGCGAGGCAGTTGAACCATGATGTTGAGGGTGGTCTCAGTACTGTGCACACTGTTTTCACTTTAAAAATCCACAGCGCAGAACGAAATGCAACTCCACCTCCACTCAAAAGTCCTATAGCGATGGGAAAAGGGCAAATCGGTAGATGAAAGATGTTACTGGTAGCCGCAGTCCTAATCCTGCATGCAAGCGGTTCAAGACCAGTTCTCGTTTGATGTAGACCTGGTGACGAATGTATCATCCGGCAGCACCATGGGCGACCAGGCAGCCTTCTCTAGGGATAGCCTGTCTGCTCCACATGGAGATGGGGCCTAGAAAAGGTGGTATAAAAAGCTCGTTACCAACTCACCCGGATGACAAGCCGCGGCCATCGGGCATCTTTAAAAGTGTCAAAACCAAAAGAAGGCGGAACAGGACTTAATCTTGCTTAGTGAAATGTCCTTACCATGATGGTTAATCCGGACAAAAACCGCCTCCGGCAACGATCTGCACTTATTGCCCATGAGCTGGCATCGCTTTGACATCGCAAGATACGCTTCCCAGTGGAAGGCAGCTTGACAGAAAGAGGTGCTGGCTTCACACCATACTGGTCTGGCAAAGACGAAAAAAAAATACACCTCATGTTTCGGTTTCATGATGAAGAACTCTATTGTCTCCAGTCTTGCCAACCTACCAACTGGTCACTCAGACCGAATAATAACAATGCGCCTTCCAACTTAATCACAGCATGCTACACTTATCAGTGTGTGTGCTCCGACTTTACAGACTAAACCTGCAGCCTTTTACTCCGACCTTCGTCGAGTGCTGCAAACCACACAAACCACGATAAGATCATCATCACCAGAACTTTAATTTTCAGGGTTGGCAGAGATAATGACTTTTGGAAAGGAGTACTAGGAAGGCATGGCGTGGGAAACTGCAATGGCAACGGGAGACTCCTTCTGGAATTCTTCACAGAACATTGACTTACCATCACTAACACCATCTCCCAGCAGAGAAACAGCCACAAAACAACGTGGATGCACCCACGCTCCAAACACTGGTACCTCATCAACTACATACTAGTTCGCCAAATAGATGTGAAGTAAGTGTTTCACACCAGAGTCATTTCAAGTTCGGAGTGCTACACTGACCACCGCTTTGTCCTCTCAAAGCTTAAACTTCAGTACAATACAAAGCCGAAAAAGGAAATCTGCATGTAGCAAGACACTAAGTATCTCTCTCTCTCTCTCTCTTACTGACCAAATAAACCCAAGAAAGCTCCAGAAAAAATGCAATTCAAGTTATATGCATTAAAGACACGATCAGAGCCCTGTCCTTTAGACCTTTAGGAAGACATCAAATATGTTACTCTAACAACAGCAGAACAAGTCCTCGGAATTGCTAAGAGACAGCACGATGACTTGTTTGATGAAAATACAAGGAGCTTTTGTCATCTAAGAGAGCAGCACACTAGGCCCACAAAGCATATCCATCCTCCGGTCCAAACAAGTTGAAGTTTCACTAAGAGTGTTCAGAATAGACTACGTTCCATGGAAGATTGATAGTGGATACATCTTGCCAAAAAGATACAGGCAACATAGCAGGCTTGTACAAGTGCCTGAATGGAATATACGGCCCCTCTCACCAAACCCAAAACCATCTACGTAGCTCTGATGGTAGCTCTGATGGGATGGGAAAGATCTATTCTCAGACAACGAATCAATCCTTAATCTTTGGTCAGAGTAGTTCAGAACTCTTTTCAGTACAAGCCTATCTGTCACGGTGTCTCTAAACAGAATTGAACATAAGCCACCTTTTGACCTTTAATAAACTATTGCAATCAGCTTAAAACAGGAAAGACTGCTGGCAGTGATGAAATCCCACCTGATGTTTGGAAACACGGGGGCCCGTACTACAAACGAAACACCTAGAGCTTCTTGTCCTCTGTTAGAATATAGGAAGCTTCCTCAAGACTTCAGGAATGCAGTCATCATCACACTTTATAGAAAAAAGGGTGTAAAGTCAGACTGCTCAAACTATTGTGGCGTCCTTGTCATAAATATTCTGACGGTTTGGTACCACCAATTTCCAAGGACTTGTTCCTCGAAAGCCAGTGCGGTTTTAGAGCGCAGCGAGGTACAGCTGACATGGTCTTTGTGCTGCAACACATCCAAGAGAAATGTCGTGAGCAGAACAAAGCCTTATACATTTACTTGACCAAGACCGTCGACACAGTGAGCAGGAAGCGACTTTGGGACATTCTAGAAAGGTCAGGCTGTCAAAAAAGTGTCTTGTCATGATTGTACAACACTATGATAATCAGCAATGTCAAGTGAGACATTCACAGGACCTCTCTACACCGTTCTCTTTACAACTGGAATTAAGCAAGGCTGCATCCTTGCCGCAACACTGTTTTCCATTTTCTTCAGCATGATGCTGCAACAGGCAAACA
>JAUUEB010504665.1:0-10223 GCA_032362205.1 Clione limacina | reverse complement strand
ATGACTACCCTGAAGAACACATTCATATTTATACTGATGGATCAGCATCTAAGGGATCTTTAAATGCTGGTTATGGTGCCTATATGCAATACTCAGATCGATCATGTGAAGAGATTTCGGACTGATGTGGCACCTATTGTTCCAATTTTGAAGAAGAAGCCCAAGCAATAGAGGCATCCCTGAACCATATATACAAATGCTTTCACTGAGGAAAGGAAACTTAAAATAGATATGGTCATCTTCTCAGATGCTATGTCTGTGTTACAGGCTTTAGAAAGTAGGAACATAAACAACCCCACTATCCGAAAGCTCATTTAAACAATATATTGTTTTATTGCTGATCACGCCTTCAATCTCACATTTCAATGGATTCCAGGACACGCAAACATACCCGGCACTAAAAGAGCCGACAAACTAGCTAAACAGGGAGCAACACACCCACAAACAGACTATATCCATAAAAACAGCAAAACAAACAATTAGATATCACAAGAAAGAGAAGTGGATGAGGGGATGGGGACCTGAGAAAACAGGAAGAGTCATCTTCCTTTATATGAATGCTCCAAAACCCAAATACAGCATCAACTCTCTGAAAAGATGTGAACGAGTCACACTCTTTGGTCTTCGGTCTCCCAACACATACCACTGAATAATCATTTCCACAGAATCGGGGTCAAGACGAATGCAAAGTGTCCTCTCTGCTCCTGCCCTGATGAGGCCGTGGCCCACCATCTCTTTGAGTGCGTAGCCCTGGATGACCTTAGACAATTATATCTTCCACACAATCCAGACATTGCAACCACTGTATACTCACATACCACACAACTTAGGGATACACACACCCTTTCTGTCATGTCATCAGGTCAAAGGGCGAAAGCCCAAGCAACTTCACTACTTTGAACTGACTGTCACCTATTTATTATTGTATTTATACTTCATATTGCAGGACTATATTTCTAATCGAGTACTTTTTCTACATGTATACGCTAAGATGCTTTTAAATCATAATACCGTGCCATTCTAAGATAAGTGTAAAAACAGTGCTTATTTTAAATGTATCGTCTATGTTTCAAATGATAAACGAATATAAAGGACAAACCTCTCATTGTGAAGGTCTCTCTTGCTCATTTATCTACTTAACGCTTATTCTAAAAGAGGAATGGTGTCCTTGTACAGATATATTACATGGAGGTTATAGAGGTTTATCTCGCCTTCATCCTCATGCAATTAGTGTGACTGATATACTGCCAACGTTAATTATAATATGAAAAGGATTTGATGACTGTCTAAATGGGTCTTGAATACTTTCTGAGGAGACTGGTTTTAAGCTTCGGGCAAAGCACCGCACCAACCTCTTCTAGTCAAGCTCTCAGACATGTCTTAACTATTGATAGATTGTCTGAAATTAGTTTTTATATTTTATTATTTCTACTTCTTATTTTCACACCTCATTGATGTTGTTAAAAGAAACATTAGCATTGTTACATATTACAGAATAATCCTCTTTTATCACACCTAATTGATTTAAAAACCTGATGGACATTGTTTATATACTTCTATGAGGTTATAATCTAAGATAAGTTATCTTGTGTTATTCACTGCTTAATACACTCATATCTGAAAACAGATAACCAAGAAGACTTGAGTTTCCATCTACAAAAAGTACCATTTTATCCATACTGCTAGTGTGACAGTTGAAAAAAATAGCATTGGTAGAGTGTCAACCCAATATTTATTAGATAACTATTCTTTCATCTGTGAGCAAAACACAATCACTTTACTAGCTTCATGACGCCACATTTAACACCGTACTTTTACATCAGGACTTCAGAAGTAGGAGCCTATGACTAGTGACACATAATATAAAAAGGGCAGGACAGATTGATGCACTGTGTCTATTTTAGTTCATTGATAAGTCATCTTTAAAGAAATAACCTGATAACTAGTAGGTCATAAATAAGAAGAAAAGTAACTTTATAAAACATGTAATGAACGAATAAATAATCCTTAAATGACATTTAAAAGTGATATAAAAGGCAATGGAAATATATAAACTCATATTTTTTTTAAATTTAGTTCAAGTACCTTTTACATATAATTCCACCATCTTGATCGGATTTCCTTCAAATTAATTTTCCATAACTCCATCGTTTTCGGAAAAGATCTTGAAGTGTAAGATTGGACAAAAGATGTGTTTAAGACACTTAATCTAACAAAATATGAATCTCAAATTCAGACTCGGCAAACTACCGGGAAAAAGATATATGAAACAAAATTGCTCCATGCATGTTTATCTTTTAGATAAAAATAACAAATTGGTGACTTCAAGGAATATTTTTGTACCAGTGTGTCAAGTCAAGGAAATATACCTGTCATAATATATTACACTATTATTTTATATTTTGCCAACTTGACAAAACAACATTTTTCAAGGCAGTTTCAGCCGAAATACAAGATTGTGAAGAAAGTCATATGATATCTTTATTAACGCATCAAACAACTCGAATATCCTGTTTGATCAAAATACAATATCACAAAGTATGTTCATTTATTTAGGCGGAGGTTTCGATTATAAAGATACCTGATATCCTGTTTTCTAAATCAGGGAACTTCATTGCAAAGATGAGATTTCCCTTTAACGCTTTCACAACAAGAACACCCTGCTTAAAGAATGCTGAAGAAAATTAACTTCCAAAAGACAATTTCCCAATAACCGATAGCAGTCGACGGAAAAAGGTGCACGTATATGAAATTAAACTGTCTTTAGACTTGCATAAGGCCGACGCTTTTTTAGATCATAAATTGTAGCGTACATTTGATAATAATCTTATTTCTTATCAACTTTTATTTCGCTCGTGAGATTTGTTTAAAGTGAAAATTAGATTTCTAAAAGTTGTCACCAACATTTGTTCAAGTAGTAGAGATTTGATTTTTATCTATTGTACTTTTCGATGAATTATGTGATAGAATAAGAGTGAACATTTCAACAACAACTAGACAAGTCTGATTTTAGATAATGAAATATCAAGTCAGTGGAAAGAATCTTGATACATAACGACAGCCAAACACGCTTAAGCATAGACTTCTCTTAGTGATGGCAACAAATAGTCTCATTTGTTCGTTATCTTTGTTACGTTTAAACCGATTTGTTAAGCAATACACGGTCAATTCGAGTTTGATCAGTAGATTTCTGAATACTTTATTGTTAACTTTGTTACTTTATATCGCGTTATATAATACATTGTAATCCAATTTTGTTGTTCTTGATACCCGTAAAAGCTATAGTATTTATTGTTAACGATGATTGCCATCAAGGTGCATTAAAGTTGACATTTAAATTTAACACTTGCTTACGCCAATATCACACAATATCTGTATTCGTCGGAAAGTTTTTTTTAGTCTGTTGCTTATTTAAGAGCTTGTAACAGAAAAGGTTTACCAAATATTATTATTATATCAATCCTTTCTTTTTCGTGATATCAGTGGCGGTCAGTGTTTTTCCCTGGTTCTTTTTAAATTATTTTTAAATGTTGCTTTCACATCTTTTACTTTACATGACAAGTTTATATATATTTAAGTTAATATAAGACTCGTACAATAAGTAGAAAACACTAAAAATTATGAACAATTAGGATTGAATAACGAATACACAATGCGCATTGCTTATCGACCAAGTGAATGATCCACAACTCTTCTTGAAGACTAACAAATGATGTTTGATGTTTATCTATGTGTGTTTTCGAGTGGCTACTTCCAGGCGATAGTCTGAAAATGTTTATTTCACATCTTCAGCAAACTTTACAGAATGTTAAGTTCTCACTCAGAATTGTCGTGAATCTAGGATTTTTTCACAACTGTTTTGTCAGCATTTTACAATGTGATCTCTATTGCTCATCTTTCAACATATCTTCACATTTTTTAGCATGAAGAGGGATATCTAACCCCGAAAGTGATGGTAACAGAAGTAAATTGTAGCGTTATCGTATTTTTCGTTTGTTCTGTTATCTCTTAAACTATATGAAGTTTGAATCAATGTATACACGTCATACATAACTTCATAGTTTTCTAAGCGTATGAATTCTTGTAATATACGACGTAATTCTGGCTGCTTTTGACATTAAAGTGATTTCAAATGGACCTATCGTGTATCTCTATGATGCATTGTGACAGTTCAGCTTTCCTATTTTGGGGCTCTTTAATCCATCTAGGAAATTGAGGCTATACGTATGGAAGCCGGTGTCTAGCCAGTATTATATTGGAAAATAGGGTATTCGTGCGCATTGATTTTTGGATTGTCATCGTATGTATCCATTGGTAAAGTAAGGCTATACAGCTTTATATTATTGTTATGTTCCAAACCCTTATGACGGTATTACTTACTCTCTTAACATCCACCGAGAAAACATAATGGATAGCACAACATAACAATTGTAATCAGACATAAAACATAAATACGCATATATGCCATAATTTTCGTAATAACTCATGGCCTCCCTAAACTTTGATTATAAATTTGAGTCTGTCGCTCAATAAAAATAACTTCCGCTCTGGTCATTTTTATGTTCAAATGTATCCTTGTAACTAGGGTAACAATATTAAGCACAATGGTGTGTTCCATGCTTTCACAGTGTTTTAAAAATATTGCAAACCGACAACCATACCTTCAAATTGCTTCGTTAAATCTTATATATTCCCAAAGCAGTACAATTTTCTTTTTTATTTATTTGCTCCGTATGTATCCATATTGTAATAGCTAATGGCGAATATAACCTTGGATCGGCTATGACATCCAAATATCAAAAACAATAGCTTGATTTAGATGAACTTTCTTTATAGCAAATACAAAAGGATACGTGTATACTATCAATGAAATCCCATTGGATTTAGCTATTTGAGAAATAATGTTTTGTTATATATCGTAAATTCCAGCCATATTTGGTATTGATGTCATAACAAAGCGCCCAAACGCTGATAATGTGGATGTTCTCAGTGTCGTCTAAATTCCACACGAACCTAGATGCATACTTTAAAGTTTGCTTGTATAGTAACGAAAATCAGAATCATACTTTTAACAATGTGGCCACAGATGTTCGCTAAATGAAGGTATAACAGAAAGCAAGTACATGCAGATTTAGGTTTTGAGGAAATTACTAAAAGAGCTAAACATACTTTTCCTCACCCTATTGACTATTAAAGATGTCGCTTTCAATGAAATAAGGAAGTGTTCATTCAGTTTACGGATATGCGCAGTTATGCTCTTTTAAAAAGAAATAAGTGAAATATACACCAGGTAAATGTCTTATGATGTTACAATACTATATGAGTGCTTCGATTGTTTTAATGATATATATTTTGCATTTGTCATTTAAATTTTCATATTTACTGGCACGTATTTTTAGTCTACTTTTGACAAGTTATCAAACACACGACACAGTAATTAATAAAAGATATTATTTTTGTCGACACTTTTCAGTTGTTCTTCTCTGTCTTTCAAATCAAACCAATACCTATACATGAAATTATGTAACAATTGTATGTTCAATTGTCACAGAAACATATAATGTGTACCGCAGGGAGCCTTAATAGTTGATTTGGCTTTTGAATTAATAAAAATGTTTTCATATTTAACGTGATTTGAATCATTACAACGTATTTTGGGAGTTTGTTTGTAGTTTTATTATGTTGTGAAATGAATGTACCTTCAGAGTCATCAAAGGAAACAAACGCTAAGATAAATGTTTACCATACGAATTTTCCCAGCACTCTTTTACACAGTTGTACAGCGTTTTTAAACGTAAACTAAAGATACTTAACAGTGTCAACATCCACTGCCCAAAATCCGCTAGTTATTGTCATTTTAAAATAAACGGCAAGAATCAAAATCTGCGCGCAGATCAACAGAGTCGACGCCAGGATAGATTCAGTGATCATTCTAGCGAAAAACGCAATGCACTCGCGAAAAAGTCACCCAACGTCGCTTAAATGTGATTCAGTCGTGTCGGATTAGGTGCTCAACATTCTGGTACGACCATTTTGAATATTTCATTTTCGACTGGGAGATGGGATATTATTCTGGTCGTGGATAATATGGACCTGATAACTTCATGACCTATTTAAAACATATGTCATCGCTGCTGACCAAACATTAAATTGATTTTTGAAGGCAATTGTCCGTGTGTATATGTGCTGAGGAATAATAATAACAAAATTCAGTAGATTCATTTCTGGTGGGGGTATTAACGTCTTGATTGCCCCTCGACTTATAAACCTATTCTTAATGAAATCCCAGCAGTACTCAACTATCTGCCTTTTTGCGTATCGGCTGAGCAATATTAATTCTGATTTCCGGCACTATTGTATTAGATGGCCATTTATTACACTTAAGTTCCAGTATGAAACAGATTTAACGGATCTTGTTATGTTCCCGAGATATCTTAAAGGCAAACCTGCACATTAAAAATACTTCTTTAGAAGAGCTCCAATAATAGACATAAGACACCCTACTAAAAGCCGTGTCTTGCTTTTTAAAGGATATATGATATATCAACGTCTTTTATGACGTCAAACACTGCTATTTGACAACTTGGTAATTCGATATCCGGAAAATCTTCACATACTAAAGAAACTGAAAGAAAATGATCCCATTAGTAATCGACACACAATCATCTCAACGGATGAAAGAAGATCAGAGACCAAAGCTACTTTTAAGTCAGTATTTTTAGAAGATTTTAAAATAAAAATCATGTAGTAACAAAGAAAAATTTCAATACACTCTTTTAAGATAATGGTGCTAAATATTTATGTTATCATAAGAAAAACTCCTCACTTTCATTTCAGATAATGACCAATCTCTTATTTAATTTATAGGAGGATAAGATGTTAACAATATCTTTATGTGTCCTAAAAGAGTTTGTGATTGCAACCCTGCCACGTCAGACTATACTCAAAGCTCATCTATATTCTTTTAACTATATTTGATAGTATGGATGCATTAAAAAGAACCGACATTAACCCATAATTCAACTAGAAAAATTGGTACTCGTAGAGATTACAACCACGCACAAAGGGATATCACTCTGTCAAAACTGTTTTGTTTTCAAAATTTTAAGTTCCAGCTTTTAGGGACCCGTGGATTTTGTGCAGCATTTCAGATCTCTATCTTTGACAATGGCGTAAACAATTAACAAAGACATATAGCAAAATACTCAAAAGGGTCTGAACTATGTTTTTAATCTGATTAGTCAAATAATTTTGAAAGCTGGTGTTAGATAGTCATTAGAAGGGTCTCTTTGCAAGATTTCATATTCTTAACTCTTAAGACGTAACCACAGTGTGTTTTGGGCAAATTTACCAAAAAATATAGCAAAAATAATCAATAAGGGCCATAACTCCGTCAATGTTGACAAATATTTCTGGATTTGAATAGCAGAAATTATATATCTGGTCAATATCCTCCTTCTAAATATGAAAGTTATCGCGTAAACCGACACACATACAGACACACACACAAGATGAAAATATAACACTACACAATATAATTGTGTGCGTGGAATAAATGATAAGAATTTGCCCTATCTGAGCTAAGGTGATGGACAAAAACAAATCAATGAACATACAAGAACAGAGATGATTAATCAGTTCAAGTGTTATCCGACCGAAGTGCATTTTTAATTTGTAATGTACATATTTGTAAGTAAAAATTTAACTTAGAAAACGAACAATAAACTTAAAACACTTCATTTCAAAAATAATGCTCAGTTATTTTTTCTCTAGGTCAAATCTTCACTATTCAAAAAAGACGTTTTGTGCATACTTATTTGATGAATAAAGCACTAAAAACAAATGAATACACAGAGGTTAGAAGAAACCTAAAGAAAACAAATGTCAACCATCAATTGTAATATACATACCAATGGTGTTTCCATAGGAAACGGCCACGGTCATCAACATAAGTGTTGTGTTTCAAACAACAATCAAACCTAGTATAAAGACCAATGGTGTGTTCTTAGCAGAAGTGATTGACACAAAAAATACTGAAGTTGTGTTTCTAGTAACCGCTCATCGAAAATACTTATGTGGTTTTTCAAGCAAATGTTCACGCCAGTAACGGGACCAATGTTCTCAGCAAGCGATTGAGGCAATGTCAGTACTAATGTTTTGTCACCAGTAAACATTTTGGCAATATTAAGACCAACGATGTGTTTCTAGCAAATGCTCAAAGAAATATAAAGAGTAATGTTGTGTTGAGAGAAAACATGCATGCCAGTATCAAAACTAATGTTTTGTTCCTTGTAAACAAAACCTGCAAATTCAAGACAACTATTGTAGCCCATTTTCTATTCTAGCAAGCGCTTATTGCAATATTACGGTAGTATTAAATTATATATTATGTTCCAAGCAAACGCTCACGACAAAATTAGAGTAATTTTGTGTTCCAAGCAATCGTTTGGTGTTGATCTTTGTCAATGAACTGCTTCAAGGACTCCTGTAACTGGTTTAACACTTTGGTTCTTGTCTTCGCGATTGGAAGGCAACTATCCGATTTCAGAATTTCACAAGATAAAAGACTACACGGATAGGGAGGTACTCTGAAATGCAAACCATGTATTTTTTTAGACTGCGACCGGATTGTGCTTTTGCCTCTTTAGCTGCCCACAAATTCCTTTTTTTCATAACCACCAACAGATTAACCCTAGGCCACGTTTACAAAATAGAATCCGAGGGTGCATACTTATAATAACGTATATAAGTTTGAGTAGAAGGTACGCAATGACAAGTTTTTACACATTTGCAGTTATGTTTTCAGTTACAAGTATCGAGCCATTAGTTTTTTTAGACCATCGAATCTCCAACTCAGCACCTTGAGAATTAGACATCCAAATAGTGTAGTATGTTTCAGAGATCTTTAAAAAAGCATATTCTTATCTGTTGCTCAATACAAACGCCTATTTCGTATGTCTTTAATCTTCACTATAAATTATTCACAGCTAATCAAAAACAATGGGAAGATGACAATTTAAATTTGCCGAATCTAAAAATCTCGAAATATTAAACTGTCTTTGATACTCTATTAGATGTATTATTGTCTTTATTTTCCCTGAATTCTTTAGACATCTTAATTTCTCTAATATATTGTTGACACCAGGAGTCATTAAATCATCTTAGTCGTTATACTTTTCCGAGAGAATACGGCTTAACGCCTCTTCAACAGCTCTGTTAGTGTTTACTAAGTCGATATTACGATACGAAAGTCTCAGGGTTTTTTCTTATTTGAGAACGCCACATGAAGCTTCAAGTATTTTCAGGGTCTTGGAAATAATCTTATCTCTTCCTGTTGTTGAGTCTCTCATTAAAATAGTCAAGGTCATTTGCTGTCATCATCACATATTTGTCCCAGTTAACATTTAAAATAATCTGAAATATAATAGAAAGGTGTTTTTTTCTTGCTGATTTTTTTGGTACTATTTTTACTCAATTATGAGGGAGTATTCACGGTTTTCAAATGGGGTAGGGGTATCGGTATGAAGTTGTTTACTTCACTTTTGTTTTCAGGCAATTGAATCCTCTTTTCCTATCCTTTTCTTAAACATGAGATAAACATAGTATTCAAGTTATGATTTACAACCGGTCTATTAGCTGAAACGATTCGTATATTTCATTTAAGACTTATATGACTGTGCACATCCAATTATACTTGACATGTACTTCTAATAAATATATAATGCCAGTCCTTCTCATGCATTGCCCAAGATTTGTACATCATATATGCGAGATACCTTTTACTAGTTATACAGCTGACTATTGCCAACTTTGCCACGTATTCGTTCTGTTTGTAATATATGTCGTCCATTGTCAAATTTTATTTTGCCTGTTTTTATGTAGATGTTTTGTACTGACTTTGTATTTTATATGAATATTACTGACATTAACACAGACAAAAATTGAATGTTATATTCCACTATTCCTCTTTTGACGGAAGATATTTTTGTTATTGTTATTATAGTTATCTTTATTTTTGTTTTCATTCTTTGGACTGTAATGTATAAAATGTGAAAATGAAATAAAAAAGTTTAAAAAAAAATGATAAAATAGAAAGAAGATAGACCAAAACGATGGACTGAGGGAGCGTTTAGCGACTCGAAATTGTACTGAAAAATGTTTTGGCACATCAGGGACTCGAACCCGCGCCCAACAGAACTTGAGCAGAGCACGCTGACCACACT
>JAUUEB010504654.1:0-10223 GCA_032362205.1 Clione limacina | reverse complement strand
AAGACTCTACCGGACTTGGTTTTTATCAATAGGGTGTCTAGTAGTGTTGAAGTTGGCTCACCTGTTCATGATCATTCGATGGTCTCGAATTTTATGAGTTGGGTCGAGTCCGTGTTCGAAAACAATCACCCGTTTTATAGTAATATCAGTAGTAGTCATACAATGAAATGATGAACTATGAGTGGTCTCCCCTCTGTGGCAGACAATGATTTCAAGAACAAGGATAACGTGACGACGCGTTACGGGGGAAAGCCTTTGATGTTTTCAGTCACTGGCTTTACAAATGTTCTAAACAATTTTTACTAAATATAAGTTAAATTACAAAATGAATGACATTTTTGAAATCAGTGCATCCAAATTAATCTAACTAGTCGCGGGGAGCATTTTAAAGCCTTTTTAAAGAAATTATAATTTATTTTATTTTAAAATCTAACATTTCACACATGGAATTTAACAGGAAATATCCTTGATCTCCTCTTTACACCGACAACTGGATTTTCTTGCCTCAGTCTTACAACACAGCTGGCAGAAAATGCTTTCCGTTTTAAAATCTTCAGCATCAAATGAATTTTGTTCTCACAAAAGTAATATGAATGCCATAAGTTAAAGTCTTCAGATTTGGAAGTGAATTCAAAATCTATAGGTCTTCAAATTCACTGTAGAAAGTCTAAAGTTTTTAAAAGGAAATCTAATAGCAAAGATCCGGTTACAGTGAATGGTTGTATATTGGATGAGGTTGAATATTTTGTCTATTTTGACAGCATTTTTTATGGGAAAGACGGCAGAGAAGCAGACATCAAGTCAAGAATTGGAAAGGCCTTTAATGCTTTTACATCTTTGGGCAAGTTGTGAAAGGACATTGATTGAGAATGTTCAACTCAAATGTCAAGTTAGTACTGCTCTATGGATGTGAAACGTAGGATTCCTCACAGACCTTTATGAAGAGACCCAGTCTTTTGACAATAGATGTTTAAGGAAGGTTCTGAGGATTCAGTGGGCAGACTTGATCAGGAATCAGGTGCTATTAGAAATGAATAAAGCAGAGTTAGTCTCTGACAAAATTGGATGGAGGAGTTAGGGCTGGATTATAATCACACTCAGAAAGCCAAACAGCAGCATTAACAGACAGGCTGGTCTTTGAAACTCCCAGGGGGCTAGAACTAGTATAGTGTGGAACATGAAGAAGGAGTGTAATCGCTGGCCTGGAAGGTGGTAGCCAATCATTGGCAAGTCTAGGTAAGATAGCTTACATCAGGGATCAGTGGAAAGTGTTTTCGTCTGGCCCATAGCTTGTAGAGGTGAAAGGCTTTGAGGATGATGATCAAGTTATATTCAGATAAGTCTTCATCTTTTAAACAACACTTTTCCGATTTGACATTGGAATTGTGCATCCAATTCAGGTTTTTGTGCTTATTTGTATACATCAAAGGAGACTGAGAGCATGCATAAGGGTAGTTGTTGAAAATTTTGAAACATTTAATAGCCAGCCAATAGGTGATAAAATGCAATTTTAGTTACAAAACATATATTATAAGTATACAACAGGTAAACTGAAAAGTCTTTTAAACCAAATCTATCACTAAATAAGGCTAAATTAAGTCCTGATCTTTATACTTTTTTGTTAAATAACTATTTTAAAATTGGAACTCTGGCTAAACGAAAAACAAAAGTCGATCCTGTAGATTTTAGTTTAAACGTTTTTTACTTGATTATCATTATTGTCTATATATGTTTATATCTTCTAGATGGAGGGAAGATGCAAGTAAGAAAGATATCAGAATCCAATTTGTTAATTGAGGAAAAATCAGAACTCTTACCGGACCAGAACATCACAGACTTCTCTGTCTATGGAGTGTCATTTGCTGCTTTGTCAGAAGAAGGTGAGGATTATGTTACAATTATGCTCTTCACTTTTTGAATGTGCATTTATCACAAAATATTATCCCATCAATGCATTCCACGATTTATGTTTTGTGACATATTTATCTACAAGACAGGTTAAAAACTGAGTCATATTAAAGTAAGTGTTGTAAATTTTAATCTATGCATAATGATTATTTGTAAGGAAATAGTATTAAAGAATTTTTGCACAGAACACAAGTTCAGACATTTTAATTCCCTGAGAGTTCAAAAATCCTTTTATTCTACATCTACTAAGGAAGTATTGGTAGGTAGCCTACAAAAAAAAAGCAAACCAAGATCATTTGAAAATAGAAGCAGAAAAATACAAAAATTAAGAAACAAGAACCATGCATTAACATATGCGCTAGCTCGTGCAGTGAGTAGGACTTATGAGGTGACCTATTTTGAGTGTCCCACAGGGAAACTTTTTGAATGGCTTATGTCACATACAGTAGAATCCAGATAATACAAATCCGGTTAATACAAATTATCAAAAATTCGAAGCAAATGTTAAAATACCGATTTGTCCCCTATGTGTTTAAGTAAAAAAAATAATTCTTAAAACAAATAAGTCTATCGATAATTTGAAGTCTGAACCCATGAGATGAGACAATTTGTTCTAAAAGTTAAGTTCATCAATAGAAATCGTATAAATTGCCTAAAAAGGACTAAGGTACCAACAAAAACTTCAAATGAAAAAAAATTGTGCATAATAACTTCTGAGTTTATAATTCTAATCACCGGGAGAGAAGAGTAGAGTCGAACGAATGATAGCTAATTTTAAGCAATTTCAAAAGTTTCGATTTCCCCCTCTTTGTTTAAGTAATTCTTATTACGAATTATCAATAATTCGAAGTGACTTGGTTGGTCCTGAGCGGTTTGAATTAACCAAGCTCTACTGTACTTTTTAGGAGTTGGAGTCAATATTACTTTTGATATGCTCCTTGTGCTTAATGGTGCCTTTCCTTTTTTCAACTTCAGGTATGATTTATTTGAGCCACATTGAGAAAGGTATGGTGCACTCTCTAACAAAAGAACATGTTACAACCGTATACTATCCCTGCAATGAGTTTTAATTTCTTCAGCCTTGCAGCAAAGATTGTTATGGGATATTGTGGTGGACTAACGCTGGCTGTGCTGGAGCGTATTGTCGAAAATTGCGAATATGTGACTGCTATTCATATTGTGTATGTTAAAAACTAGAAGTGAATTTGTCAATGTCTGAATAACTCCATGCATTAATGTTAGGCTATATATTACTTATAAATTACCTGACTGTTACTCAAAGAATCTAGGATCCAAAATATTGTATACATTCCAGTCTCAGTATTCTAACACTGTGCACACCAGTCTTAACACAAACCTCTTCATATTTTGCAATAATTTCATGATAGGATCATGCTTTTTTTGCCCCCTTTTCCTCTTGTTGACATATGTGTGGTAGGGATTTGCATTAAGTTCTAAAATTGTGCTGTTTCAAGGGCTTTTTACAGTCGAAGATGAATCAAATGGGTACTGGACAATTGCCTTGTGGTGAGGCTGTATCTGGTGTGAAAACGGTTCTCAAGGATGAACAGTTTTCAAAAGAAGAGATTATTTAACTGATTTTTTTCACCATTCTAAAATATATAAAAAATGTCTCTAAGGCTCTTGAAATGACCAGCATGACACAGAACACGGTCCAGTGCAAGACTCATGTTGATACCTAGGGTCCTGATATCATCTTTTACCACTACTGCCCAGCTTTGTGTCAGGTGGCCCACTCTGGCTTTGCCTTTCACTTCAAGTTTTTTCTCTCCTCATTACATGGCAGTACCATCTCAGGCGTCCACGTCTGGCTACTTTGGTGATGTAGCCCTTAGTTCAGGGCATTCAACCAGGAGCCGCACATCCATCGCACCATTGACATCCTCTACTATAGTATATTATTTCTATGATTTGATTTTGAATTGATAAAGTCTGTGCAGCCACAATATAGTTCACAATTATATGTGTAGTGTTTGGTATATTTTTGTCTTGTCTGTGTGTGTGTCTGTCTGTCAGTCTTTTTACGTTTTAACTTGAGTAATTTTGCTCGGATCTCTTTAATTTTTGGAAGGATGAGATGATTACAATAGAATTTCAGTTCTCATTTTTCTAGTTGTCTAGTGTTTTTTTTTTTACAGACTATGATCTTTTTTACATGTTACATAAGTGTTATAACCCTTTTGTCTTGTTATCATGGTGCTACAATACTTTCTTAGTGTTCAAATGATTTTTTGATACTTTTGTAATTTTTTTATGATGCTATGATACTTTTTTGATGTTAAAATGATGCTATGAAACTTTTTTCATAATGATGATGATTATTATCAAAAGCTATGATTATGATATGATATTAAGTTAAGATGTATATAGAGGTAGCATTATTGACTCTTGTTAGTTAATATAATGCTATTTTAAGAATAATTTTCATGTTGTTTTAAAAAGTATTTTTAATTGAAATTGTCAATTTTATCATATTATTTTAGATAACTGTCATATAACGTATATTTCAAAACATTGTTGATACAAGAATGACTCAACTGTCATTTAAACAAAAATAGTTGACATGTTTTTTTGAACATGATTGTTATGTTTTCAAAATAGTTCTTGATTGACTTTGTAAATTATTGTTCATTTTCAAAGAGATAGTTATTTCACTAATAATGTATTGTTGTGTTTGTTTAAAACTGCTGATGACAATGTTATTTTGGTAAAAGCTGTCAACAGACAATCAAAATATAACATAGCCATTCTGTGTTATTCTGCGGATGTTTATTATGAAGAATATTTTTAATTTGGTATTTCTTAGAATTTAAGGCTGTTTTAAAACTTAACTCCTCTCCTTCTTCCATATTTACTATACATTACCAACTTTGAGTTCCCTTTAAGAGTTAAACTTTTATATAGGAAAATACTTTGTGGTACTTTTTTGGGTCATACATACTAAAAGTAAAGTATTACTATCTTAGGTGCGGTTGTTTTGTTGTCATTTTCAAGTATTTGTGTGTGTGAAGTTTTCTGTTCATACATAAGCACAATTTTAATTCTTGATGTGTATGAAAGCCTCATAATCTTTAGTAATATTGACTCAAAAGAGAAAATAAAGTACTTTAGATAAGATAAGATAAGAGGAGTTTATTATCATATTCATATTATATACATAACACATAATGAAATTCTTTCTGATCTGCAGCAAACATATACAAACTTATCATATAGTCACATACAAATGTAACCAACCATACATATGAATATTACACAAAAAGTACTTGAAACACAAATTGAAAAAAAAATGTAGAAAGTCATACCATGAAAAAAGTTCATAACTACAGTATTATCATCATAATAGTACTGTTTTGCAAAGGGTTGCGGTGTATATATAAAAAGGAACACAAATAAAGGGTAAGGCTAACAATTTGAAAACAATAATTATAAAAAATTCGATGCCATCAGGGGTGAGGTACAGGTCTATCCGTACTAGAACCAATAGATTATATTATAGTTTTTTTTCCATCAGCAATACGTTCAATAAATACCAACAGATAAGTGAGTCTTTTCCCTTGTTTTCCTTCCTTGTGCTTCCTCAGGGTTTAGGTTTGCCGATAACTGAGGATGCACTTCGTAGCGACCTATCTCTTTTCCTTTTGACTGAATTATGTAAATATTTTTGGTGACAATTGTTTGATTAATCTTTTGTCTTCTTATATTCCCTTTATACCTGTGGCTGACACCCGGCTCAGGATTCTGGAATGAGGGGGGGGGGTCCGGGGGCGAACAAATAAGACCCATGGCGAACCCATGTGACTGGGCATGGTACCGACCTCAGCTAGTTATCTACACCTCCATTTTTAGAAAGAATGCACTGACTTAATTTCACACACTTAAAATGCACTATTTAAAATGTTACCCCCTTCCTTTCTGGTGTCACTTCGGGGTGCTTTCGTTCTCCGAAGCAACACCGGTTAGCAGTCTATCCTTTATAAATTTCGCTTTCTCTGTGACTTCAAATTAATAAAAATGTAAATTTAAAATATAAAAAAATATCCCTCTTTCTTTTTTGAACCCATTGCAAAATAGTACTATTATGATGATACAATTCTGTAGTTATGAATCTTTCATGGTATGACTTTTTACATTATTTTTCAACTTGTGTTTTAAGCACTTTTTGTGTAATATTGATATGTATGGTTAAATGTGTATGTGTCTATATGATAAGTTTGTACATGTTTTGCTGCAGATCAGAAAGAATTTCATTATGTGTTATGTATATAATATGTATATGCTAATAAACTCCTCTTATCTTATCTTATCTTGTCTATAGTTTTAGATCAAGTATCAAATTTATAAATATTTCTACATGATGTTACAGACTTGCCAACCTTCCTGATTTAATATAGGGACTTTCCCTACATTAGGTATCTGTTACCTAAAACTTCTTTCAGATTTTCCTTTATTTCAAAATTTACAATTCCTGTGTAGAAGAGAAGTTTTCATGTAAAATGGGAAATATTGTTGACCTAATTTCTCTTCACAATAACCTTTTCTTGGTTCTCTATTAATCTTAATTTCAATTTTCTTTCCTCTTCATGAGAATATGTCTCTTTTAACAGCAACAAAATTGAAAACTGTTTAAAAAAATTGGCAGGGTTGTAAATGGCAACCCTGCAAACATTTTCCTTAATTGAGCATCTTGCCAAAGCACATTTTCCGTAATTCAGGTCCAGAAAAGTTGTCAAGTCTGATGTTGTTTCCTGAACTTAAAAATGTATTATGATCTGTTCCCAAAATACTTCCACTCCCCAGGGTTGGCGATTTTTTGGATTTTTATTATTAAAATAAAAAATCATGATTTTTTGGAAATTTTGGATTTTAATTGGATTTTTGGATTATTGGGATTACATCTGTATTCTTTTTGAGAAAAAAACATTCCAAATAACTGTTGATTTTCATATTGTTTGATTGATTAT
Organism: Clione limacina; assembly: GCA_032362205.1. Lineage (NCBI taxonomy): Eukaryota > Metazoa > Mollusca > Gastropoda > Pteropoda > Clionidae > Clione > Clione limacina. Next base: position 3,330 of record JAUUEB010504654.1, on the reverse strand, counting down.
TAAAACTTTTTGGTCTCATACTTTGTGTTTCTGTATTACTTCATAATTTTATTTCTTTATTATTATTAACAAATTATTTGGAGGTAGAAAAATTGTGAAAAAATGAACAATATTTATTGATGAAAAAATAGTTGGATTCAAACTCAAACGTCCCAAAAATCATTTAGATTTTCAATGTTAATTATAGATGGTTTATATGGTTGTATAATTTTTTAATCTGTTTTACAAATCATAAAGTACCTTTTCAAAGTATAACAATGAACGAGATATTATTTTAATGAAAGTTACATGACTACAACTCCAAAGTAAAACAAACATAAATCATACAATCATGTTAGAGTTGGAAAGGGCAGATAATTCTCATCAAAGCGCACATAATTTTATAAAGATAGAACCACAGTTGGTAGATTTGTGTAGTAATGAAAATCCTAAAAAGCCTGGTTTAGAATTTCATGGAGATATTGAATGTGATGAAAAGTTTGTATCTCAATCTGGTGAGAACAAATTCATCTTGTTTTAATTTAGATTATATTAAATGTGAGAACTAAGAAGAAAGTTCATCATGCTCTTAATGTGTAGATCAAGATTTTAAACCAAATATAAACAATTGTTTGTCATGTCTTACACTTCATTTAGACAGTGAAATGTGTGTTATTAAAGGATTGAAACATGAAGAATCACAATGGGACAAAAATGAAAACAGTTCAAGCTTTCAACAAGACGTTTCATTTTCTGAATGTGATTTTGAAGAGGAAAATTTGAGACTCATGATATGGAGGAAAATGTAGAAATAAAGTTTAATGTATCAGAAAAATGTGATTGTCATAAAAACTCAGATGCTAGCTGCAATTTAAAACCAGATAATGATGTTTTAGTCAAAAGTGAAGTTGATGACATTTCATATTGTAATACAAGTCAATTACAGAACAAGTCAATTACAACAGATGACTTACAATACTTTCAAAGTGATCAACATACTGGTACAACGATTGAAGGAAGAAGCTTTGACTACGATTCACTATTGGTTCAAGATTCAAACATCATAAAAAGGGATGAGGATCATTTGCCTAACAACAACCAAGGTATGTAAACTTAACCTTTATTTAATACACTTTGTAGCCTATTGTGCTCTCACCTTCTTTCTTTTCTTCAATTTGTTTCTGGCCTTGTAAATTATGTTCCGATTTCTGTGTCTAACATTTTTCTTAGTTTGCAATTGAGTTTAGTTTAGGCACGTTCTACGGTAAATGAGTAAAAAGATAGCTTTCAACTTCGCATTAAAATTCTGGTTGACTGGTACAATTCTGCTCTAGTTTTTTTTAAGCAATTGATAAATTGAAGAACTAAGATATGACTGACTGATGGGTAGCTGTCAAGGATTCCTCCTCATACTCCTCGTGACCTCTTCCCTGTAAAGGGGAAGAAGTCACAATTTTATGCTTTTTCAGAGTCGGAGCTCCTCCCGAGGCGCCATTCTCGGGTCGTATTGATTTGGGGTTTGGGGTTCTGATAGGACTCAGTGTATATACTTTTGCCCGGATGACACTCTGAGCAGCCATCAAGGGGTCTTTAACATGCTTTTCTTCACACGGGGCTCCGGTTTATCGTCCGTCTCCGATGGGACTATGTGCTTGATCCTGCCTATCACGGATCTAGGGTTACATGTGTGAGCACAAACCACATCACACCATGGCTTTCATATATTTTCACCTTTTGAAAATCTTTGGTCTACCGAGGGAGTCGAATCCACGACACTTTTGTCAAGACACTCTCTTGAAATCACGTGATTGAGTCCGATCTCAACCTCGCAACCGCTCGGCCACGGTGCCCCCACGGAGACCACGGCAATTAGCGTTTTTCTATCCTTTTAATGACATTTATAAAAGGAAAACTTTGTCTGTGAAGAAATAATCCTGGGCAACACAGTGTAAAACTGTTTGTATTATATATGCATCAAACGCGTAGGATGGGATTGCAATGCATGTGGAAATCAAACACTTTTAAATACTTTAACACCAAGGAGATCTAAGAAGGATTAATACATCTTTAGAATTGTGTGACCTTGGTCAATATTATGCTATAAAATAAACTCAAAATAGAAACACATTAACAGTTGATTGCCTGTACATAGAATTTGTAAGCATTTTTTCTGTTTCAATGCTTCAGAAACCTTTCAGAACGATTTAATTTGAAGGCCATTTTTTCCTTTAAATGCGTTGAAATGCAACATATTTTTACAGTAAAAGAATTGCACTTTATGTTAACAGCATATTAAAGGTTTCTAAAGTCTTGAAAAGATAAACAAAACTAAACGGTTTTTTCAAGTTTTATAACAAACAAAAAGACAGATTTGTGCGTTAGAAAGTACGTAAACATCGTCGATATTGAAAAGACACGATGTACATGAGTAAAACCATAAAGTACAGACAAACAATATACTCTTTACATTGTTGCCTATTTTGAAAACAAAGAAATTGTCAATATTCAGATTTTTCAGAATTAATTATAACATACATCACAACCTTAATAATAAGGTCACATCTAAATTCCTGTTGAATTAAAAAAAAAAGTACAATAAGTAACAATTTTTAAAAGAAATAAGATTAAAATATATCATCGTTCATATCATATAAATGAACACATCTACATAATAAGAATCAAAACCTGTTTATTTATGTATAATTGGCTGGCATATTTGTATGCATTTGGATTACAGCCACAGTTTTGACTCAATCGACCTGAAACTTAAGCAATGTGTTAGTAGATATACCCAGATGTGGAGCTAAGTTTTTGGTAGAATTCGTAAGATGTGTTATAAGTGTTTAGGTTTTTGTCTCTATATATTCTCATTAAAAACGCGCCATGAAACTAAATACAATAGAATCCGAATCATTTAAACCCGGTTGATACAAATTATCAAAAATTCGAAGCAAATGTTAAAGTCCCGATTTTCCCCGTCTTTGTTTAGGTAAACAAATAATTCTTAATTATATTAATAAGTCTTAATAAGTCTATCGATAATTCGAAGTCTTAACCCATGAGTTGAGACAATTTACTCGGTATTAATAATCGGTGTTCATCAATAGAAATCATAGAAAAAAACGGAAATAGAAATTTATTTTCATTACGCTGAGACGCGTATATTATGTGTTACAGGAAGAAGATGCACATGTTTCCATATTAAGTTTCATGCCATCTTTGTATTTTCTCTGTAAAATACGCACCAAAAGCTAAAAAGCTAATACATTTTCTTACACACAGCCACAAATAAATATATTTTGAATTATACTATGTACATTATCAATAGTTCGAAGTGACTTGGTCGGTCCC
>JAUUEB010504632.1:0-10224 GCA_032362205.1 Clione limacina | reverse complement strand
TGTATAACATATTATGCTATGTTGGTTCTCTTTAAGCATGTATAACATATTATGCTATGTTGGTTCTCTTTAAGCATTTATAACTTATTATGCTATGTTGGTTCTCTTTAAGCATGTATAACATATTATGTTCTATTGGTTTTCTTTGGGGAAGCACTGCGTTGCGTTAAATGTTGTTGAAAGTAGGAAGGAATGGACGAAACTATAATTGCTGAAGGAGGGCGACAAAGAGTTAAAATATGAAATATAAATAACAATTTAGTACTTTATAAAGTGTTTTATTTTTTTTTTACCATAAAGCTGACATAAAAAATTATAATTTAAAGTAACATAGTTATTTACAAATTCAAAGCCCTTGTGTAATAGTTACCTATAAATTTCACTGTTACAATAAATGCAGCTAGTAAAATATTCATAAACGTCCGGGTTAATTTTTGGCTTTAATTTCACTTACGCAATACGATTTAAGTTATTTCAGTATGTATAAGACGACTATGTAATCGTGCCTGTGATATTGATCTCAACTTCATGGGAAGCTTCATTGGCGGATGTAATATAACATTATGATGGTCTTGATAACATATTTCTCGGTATATGTACCATATCCTTGTAACTCAAACATTGATTCAAGCAATAATGAGTTAGTCAAGGCTATATTTTGTCTATCTGTGATTATTGCGAGCCATGTTAAATTCGACGTAAATTGAAATGTATTGAAATATATGTTTGTAAAAATGATGCACCAATCTTAAAATGTTGATGAACGGATACCAAAAGTGACTACGATAAAATATCAACAGTCATGAATCAATCAAAATGAAAGTATGATAATAAAAATGTAATAATCATAATTGCTATGTAAAATTTCGGCAAGAGAACTTATTCAAAAAAATAATCCTAATAGAAAAATGCAAAATATTGAAAATGTTCTAATCCAGGACCTCGCGCACCGAGTCCGATATGTTACCACTAAACCACAACACAGCTAATAGGCGATAAAACGGATGATTCTATGATGATTGGAAATCGAAGGAATAATAGCCGTAAAATATGCTATTACAATAAAGGACAGCACAAAAAAATCAATTCTTAACGAATCTAAATATGACAAGAGTCAAAGATTCAGAGTTCAGTATTATTAAACTTAGATTTAAATTTAGATTCAATATAATATATATATTATATAAGTGATGTATTATTTATGTCTCATAGAGGCGAGTTATTGGAACTTCAAAATATATAGAACGATTAATGTATAATTAACCATCATTGATTGTAATAAAAAACATTTGTTGGGATTTAGTTATGTCTTTTAATGTAAATATACCATTAACAACAATTGTTAATTAAATTTGAACATGATTAAGAACCAAATCGGATCATAATTGTATTTTTAATAATTAATCTAAAACAAATATAGGGCGTTTGTTGTCTACTGTACTGTTAATCAAGAGGCTCAGGGTTCGATATTCACTTGTGTGGATTATAATGTACACTATTTAATATATGCAATTAATACATTACATATTTGAAATTAGATGACTGATTGACACCTAATCATTATCTAATATTAAAAAGAATATTATAATTTCTACGGATAAGAAACATGACTCCAAACTGCCCAATTCTCTTAATGAAACGGCACTAGAGAAAATCAACTTACATCAGTAAATGGACTTATATTGGAATTTCCCCGAACTCTAGTTCTGTACGTTTATGGATCCCTAGGTGGTAAGAAATCGAAGGAAGAGTAGCCCAAAAAAGCTAAATGAATAGAAAATCCTACAACTCAAATATAAATTTCGTTATCTAAATATAAGAGCTACTGTGGATGGATAGCGGCCGTCGTTTGAGCGATAGAAGTACCACGTCTAACAGAAAAACAGTTTGCTAAAGCAAATTCAATTCGTTGAGCAGATTTCGAACGATTAAATTGAACATTTGATTTAATATAGGGACGGGAAGTGAAACACATAAGAAAATATTTTCAGTCAATATTCAAACCATAACATATTATTACCGTAGTGATTTTGAGTAGGAAACAGCAGGGTATCAATATTTGACGCCTATTATTATCCCAGTCATCCATCATTCATTATACATTTTCATTAAAACGTCATTCAGCGACTTCCTTTTATAATAGTTTTCCAGTTGTCTCCAAAATGGCCATCTCACATTTGAGTATCTAAAAGAAATGAGCAGAAAGAGAAAAACTACCTACTGGGGTTTCTTTTAAAATTATTTAAATTCTGACGGACATTATTTGAACGGAATTAGCTTACTTGAGCTATAAAAAGTAAATTGTTGAGAAATAATTGAAAATATGAATTGGACAGAAGTCTAATTTTAGCTAAAGTGGTATTGCCACTTGTGAGAAGTAATTAGAAGTAGACAAAGAAATCGGTTTCCTACGCTGTGAAATGTGTCAACAATTTTATATAGCAGTGAATTTCAAAATTCTAATAAGCTGAAACTTAAATCTGACAACACACACATTAACCTTGATCTTACTTCGGAAGCGTAGACTTTCAATGAAATTGTAAATCAATAAACGGTCGTAACAAATATAGTTTAATTATTAAACAACAATCCGACGGAACACAAATCGTGAAACTATTGCAATCAAATGAAGGGGAACATTATATAGATAATTAGATTAAACTTTGCAACATTGAGAAAGATGAAGCGGTCGTTATGGCAACGTATGCGATATTTTTCCAACGAATGTAAAGAAATTATTTGTTCCAATTGAATCGACTAAGTTGTTGTTTCTTTTAACTATGATTATATATTTCAATGTAAGTAAGTCGAGTTATGTCTTAATCATAAAGGGATGGGATAATGATGGAAGTAAGTGACAGTTACAGTTTTGCCGACGCCAGAATCATATTTTAGTCACTAAAGATTTAAATCTAAAAAAAATCATTACAGGACAAAAGTAAAATACAAGTTTGGTTCATTTGATTTGAGAATTAAACAGATATTTACCCCAAAAAGGAAGCTTTTGATTATACTTTAAATCAATTTACAGAAAAGTTGGAATAGTTGTGAAATTTGAAAAAGCGACCTTATTCTTTAATGCTTTAAGGCTTAGTGAGAGCAGTGAATATAGTCTATCTCTAAATGAGTCTGAGAGACACTGGCTCCACTGACCTGTGTCCCACCTACCTTCCCGTCGCATCCCTGACTTGAGGCATTTCTTGAGTCGACAGTATTGGCACTGATTCCGGTGGTGTTGGTCAATTGGGCAGTTCCGACTACCCCGGCATGTGTAAGTGAGATTCCTGCGAACACTACGCTTGAAAAAGCTTTTACAACCTTCACAGGTAAACTGTCCATAATGTTTTCCCGAACTTTTGTCCCCACACACGACACACTCAATTTGTTGTTTGTTATTATTGTTTTCAGACATATTGGAGTTTGGCGTACCACCGTTATTGTGATGATGACCAGGGGGTGAGCCAGGAGGTACTGGATCGACATGTACAAGGGTTTGGTGGACATTAGGTGCCACGGTGGTCGTGTGTCCAGTATTTTGTGGTGGTGGTTGAGGAATTGGTTGAAGTCCTCCTGGATTAACCATATGAGGAGGAGGTTGGTGACCGTTGAGGTCATCTGCTGGTTCTCTCCATGGAATGACCGGTGTTGGCTGAGTTGGAGGCATATCCAGGCTGCGTGCGATACTCACAGCCATAGAAGGATAAATCGCTGTAGAGTTTTAGAGTTTCTTCACGATCTCACAAGCAAATGAAATAACACAGAGCCATGTGAAAAGTTGAAATAAATAAATGATCGCAGTGGTCAATAATCAAGATACATATGCGAATTGTCTAGTTTCCTTTGAAATATTGAAGCAATGTTCTTTGAATAATATCCATCTCTCTGTGTAGAATAAAAATATCACTTCTCAAACCACTAAAGTCGTTTCTATCAGTGATAACAGGCCTCTTCTCTGATATCAGAAATTTCCACGAATCTTGACAGAAATGTACTTTGGTCTATAAGGCTGTTTTACGATACTGTTCACAGGAAAGGTAACAATGTGCAAGTCTTATCAGTATTTCACGTCACAGTTATACTTGTTAGAACTTGACCAACACATAGATATCTCGTTAGACGCTATTTCCACATGTAGATTGCACACAACCAGTGAATGTTATCTCTGTTTGATAGTAATCCTTTTGTTTTATCAACGAACAGGAAATCTGTATGAGTTGTCGTCTGATAAACTGCTCTGGCTGGTTGATGGTATTCTCGTGGCTTGTAGACTGGATATGAAATGACGTCAGTTGTCCGAGTCGTCTGCTGTTAATGATGAGAGCCACTAAAACGATGTTAGTAATGACTGTAATGACATGTGGTGGCGTGGCGCAAGTCTGGCATAGCAGGTACAAGGTAGGTTAAAAAAACGAAGTCCTACGTAACCAACGAGCGGACGTGAGAGCTATGTCTGGTCTCTCGACACAAGTGTGACCAGGATCAGAGGATGTTCAAGTCTGACAGCTCGCCAAGCCCAACTCGGGTACAGAGGGGAACAAATCGAGAGGCGAAGAAGTGCCGTGGCTTTTCAACTAGAGGTTAAACTTTCTCCCTCATCTCCCGAACCTTTGACTGGTGGTTTCGCACAGAGCACCGACTTAGGACTGACGTATTGTCAAGAGGTCGGATGGTAGTCGGGCTCTTAGTGGCAGTGGAAGTCGCGACGATTGAAGTGGGAAACAAGAGGGGAGGGGTGTCATTGAAGAAATATTGAGCTAGCACTATGAGCGACCGAGGGTGAAGAGAGGGCGGGTAAAGTTCCTACAGAAACGATTGCCAAGTTAACCTTAATGCCACCACTTTATGCCCCCCACCTTTTCACCAAGTCTGTGGTGTCTGAATTATATTCATTTTGTAAAAATGTAAATAAACAACTCATGAAAGGGGTGGTGGTATGCAGACGGAGAGTGGTGGTACCAGATATTGCGAAGCGGTGACAATTAGTCAATGCCCCATGACTGCTATGAGGCGACTTAACCTCATATCGCACACCGATGCACGCTTATTGGCTAAGACCGCCCCTTAGTGGCAGCGGCCGCGTGTCTATCAGCTATCTCCACGCCCTTGTGGCGCGAGACATGAAATGTGAAAGCCAATGACAAGCAGTTAGTGCCAGGGGAAGGGTGGAGGGAAGGGAAAGCAAGCGAAGGTGCTATCAGTGTGTGAGGGCGGGCCATCTCCACAACCTCGCCACACTGGCCCCAACAGGGCTTGACCTTGTCGTCATTACCATAATGTGCTAAACCACTGCCCTACCGCCAGGAACCCCTCAACTCAGGGTGCCAATGATGCCAGAATACTGCGGTCGCCGTTGCGCTTTAAGTGTAAACAAACAAATGACGAAGTTCATGGCAGTTGAAAATCGCGATAGTGTAATTTTGTTTTGTTTCAGATATAATTTTAGGTAAAGATTAAATGGAATTGAGGTATAACTCGTATTCCTAAAATGGGCATACTAAACGTCAATACCAAACAAAAGAAAGAAAGTATGGACATTCTATAGGGAATTCATTCGGCCACAGAAAATATCTACAAATACTAACTTGTGTCATCAAGCATGTCCTCAAAAACATATTTTCTAAACTGTAGTCAATGCATGTCCTCCTAAAACGTTATAGAATTAGAAGTAATAATTATATTATCTGAATCATCTATCTTTAGACTTCCCTTTGCATTCACTTCACCAGTGGAGCCAAAATATTATCATAAGATAACTTATCGCCGACAAGAGCAAGGATGTGTATGGATCACAAGTAATAACACTTTAACATGAACATTTTTAGCAATTAAATCAAGTTGAAGTCAAATATCACTATACAAGAAACATCTTTTGCATTTTGTTGTCATACGGCACTTTCATAAATAGCTTAATCAATTACACAGAAGTACAAAATGATCATTTAACATTAACAGAAGTTTACTATAACATATACAAAATGTTAAATTTTTTAATAAAAACATCGAAACTTTCGACGTACAGTCGACACAAAATGACAAGAAAGAGGAAAATAACGAAAATAAAGAAATAGTTGTACGCATTAAATATTGAAAGCACCAAACCAACAAGAAATTACAATTATTTCCAATCTTAGAAGTATAAGACAAAAAAAGTTGTTTGGTTAGGGTGACATACCCCCAAAAATAGGGTAGGTAGGTCGGACAAATCTTGTTTTTAATTTTTTAGTCAAAAAGGGTGTTAAAATAGCCAAAATCGGTAAAAATATCCTGTTTCTCGTAAAATAGCGAAAATCGGTACAAAAAAAGAACGTGTTTTTGCGGTTTTTTGGAGAACGTTCAAAAAAAGGATAGAGTCGGGTCATTTTCTAGGATCGGTCGGGTAACCCTAAAAAAAACTATTTTGGCCTAAGCGTTATCATTCAATCCTCACAGCTGGACATGTTTTTTAATCGTCTTAAAGCTTCAAAACCAAAATGAACAACACATAATTAAATTGCATATGTCTACGAATTTAAACCTGGTCATTATTCTGATATACTTTTCGCTTAATTTAACATACAATTTTGGTCTGAGGCGATTTACTGTTGACCGACATTCAAACAACCCAATGTAGTCTACCTAGGATATAGTAAAAATGACACTACAACTTGTCTGCCTTAGTTAACTCATCCGTTTCACCACAACTACGTTGTTCAGGTTAATGAAGTATGATTAGTTCGTGCAGCTCTATTGTCTCCCTGCAAGATTGTCAAATGTCGCTATCCTAGTGAATCCTTTTCATCATCACTGCAGCATCCTCCCGTGAAAAGATTTAATTAAGCACCGATTTGTTGCTCATGCACACTTAACCAATCATCATCGATCTTCTTTGTCACGTGCTGCTGTGCAATAGAAATCTGTTTCCGGTTTACAGAGAAATCCTGGATAGTTTTGTGATATCGCTTCTGATAGACCTTTGCACATACATGAAAAAAGAGAGAATGAAAAAGATGTTGTGTAGCACTTTGTAGGGCTCTACTGGGCCTATTTTTTATCATCCTTATGGTATATAGGCAAATACACTTGATGATACCCCCCCCAAAAAAAAAAGCACTGGCTGACCACTAAGGCTGACCAATGGTAAACAAATCAAAGTGGTCAGAATGAACCAGGACTGAAGCAATGACCTCTTTAAACCGCCAACCCTTGGGGAACGTCAAAATTGGAGAGAGGAGGGCAAGGCTGGCGGTTAAATGAGGTGTTAAAATAAACATCGAAGACGATGGTAAATAACTAACCTACTGTCAATTATTGTAAAATGTTAAATGGGAGGCGATCACAGTTAAAATTCCTTCGTTGTCCTTATTTTATGTGTATTTCACTCATCATTTCTTTTCTAATTCGGTTTTAAATTTTTGGCGGCGACGAATAGATTTTTCTAGCACTTATTTAATGGCATATGGTATTAAAGAGAAATTGTTGGCGGATAACGGTTGGCGTCTTAGTGAGGCAAATGTAAACTTGTTTTAGAGAAACATTTGGAACATAAGACAGAACCAGGTCGTAGGGGAGGGTGGCGGTTCATAGAGGAGCGGTTTAAGGAGGGAATACTGAAATATGTTATTTTTGTGCGCTACGCCAATTAATTGCGGGGTTCAGCTTGACCAGTGATATCATCAAAATGGCCGTATCTTAACAAATACGTACATTAAAAGCATGTACTCAAGACAAGACGATGTAAACACTTTGGTGACTCTGGTTGACTTTGGTTGACTTTCGGTGACTTTAAGTAACTTTTGGTGACTTTTGGTGACTTTTGGTGATTTTTGGTGATTTTATGTGACTTAAATGAGTAATTTGCCTCATACTAGGTCTGGTGCTCATCATAATACAGTAGTGTAATGTAGTGATATTTTTCTCAAAATTTAATCAAACCAAATTTCTTCGGTTTCTAACATATTTTGTTTAGTAGAAACTAGAAACCCTCTTAGTGAAGTGCCCATCATAATATATAGAAATTTGCAGTACCTTTTTATCGTCGTAGGCAATAGCTTGCTGTTCTGCATTTGGCAAAATGTAATCAAACATAATTTTTTAGCTTCCTACTTCCTAAGAGTGTGTTCTTGAGGTTCCCACCAAAATGATGGTAAATTGACTCGTGGTTTGAAGGGTGAAGGGATCCCAATCAACCATGTCCCTTATTTGTATGCTTGGATCTGTGTCTTTGGAGACATGCAGAATCATCGTGCTCAAAATAATGTTGAAGAGATGGTGAGAAAGGACACAGCCTTGCCCTGCACACTCCGTTAGAGACTAGAAACTCATCGTTTCACATATGACAGCTACTAATGTTTTGATTTCATATAATTATTGAATTAAGATTCCAAACATCTCTACATTCCAGCCCGTGACACAGTACCAAATGCTGTGAGGTCATCAAGGATCGACACATAACTTTACATTAAGTGTTTTAAACGTCCTAACTGATTGACCAAATAGTGCAGTTGATCTAAGGCTAAGGCGATACAGGTGATCATCATTTGTAAGATTAAAAATACAAGATACCTGAAACATTGGCAAAAACGTTCCGGCTTAGATTGCCTAAAATACGTATATGCTGCCAGGATGACATGTTGTGAGTTGTGTGCTAAATACACAGGTTCATATGTTACAGATATTCGTGATCTTCTGTCTAGAAAACGATTTGTGAATGTCTGGTTGTTAGTTAAAGTTTGTTTGAAATGAAGTTATGTTTTCGAGATATTCAAACAACTATTATTTGATGATTTTGAACCATACTAGATCAGGGGCGTATCTAAGGGGGGACACGGGGGAATGTTCCCCCCTTCTCCCCCACCAAAAAAACAACTTCTTTTTTCTTCGTTACGGGTGGGATAAAATACCTTTTTCAAAAAAGACAAAAAGGGAGAAAAAGAGAGAAAAAGGAGAAAAACAGAAGGAAAGAAGAAAAAGAAGGCATACTTCTCTTAAAAAATGCCTTTTATTCGTGGAAAATGCCCTTTTTCTCGGAAAAGTGCCCTTTTTGTTGTAAAGAAAGTTAAATTATGCCTTTTTTAGATTAGGAAATGCCCTTTTTCTCGGAAAAGTGCACTTTTTGTTTCAAAAATAAAGTTGAAAAATACCCTTTTGAACTTAATTTTTGAAACAAAAAAGGCACTTTTCCGAGAAAAAAGGCATTTTCCTAATCTAAAAAAGGCATAATTTACCTTTCTTTGTCCCCCCCCCCTTTTCAAAATCCTGGATACGCCCCTGACCGTCACCAGACTCATTTTAATTTAAAAATTACTTTCCCAATGTTTTTTATTATATCTGAATTCTTCTTTGAGATTCTTATCATTGCTCATGTTATAGTATAGTGTTAGCGTTGCCTAATACCCTTAACCTCTTGATAATGTAGAAACTTCCATTTTGGTGTTTTTGTTCCCATCAATGGCGTTTGTTCTGTTATTCCACTGCTAAATACTATCTGTGGTAACGAGAATAACAAAAGTCCTACCAATATTCTTAATCATTTTTGTTATTTTTTTTTAATATATTCCTCGCGTTATATTTTGTTGTAATAATTTATCCTCTTTATCATTTGTCACTCCTGATTTCAAAACGGACGTATTTTTTTTCCTCTTTTGGTATGTCCCTCATATAAAAACCGGATTATGAATCAGACCAATTCGCAAATGCAAAACTTTACCAAACGCATAGAGAGCTTATAAAAAATACTCCAAATTAAAGTATTCATCACGTGGTTGGCTACACTGTTAACGACGTCATCTCCGTCCTTTTTACTCTCTACAGGAAATTAACGAAATGAAAAAAGTCAATGAAACAGGTGCTCAATAAATTTGATTTATTCATTTTTGCCAGGTCAAATCAGAGAGAGTAGTAGAAAATTGTCTCCGCTTCATATCATAACGTCCCATTCTGCCTTTACCGTCAAAGCATTTTATCATATCTAAAATTACAAAAACTGATACAATCTTCAATTTCTTTCCTATCACTAAGATCCTCCTTACATTTTTCTTCGCAGCTTAACCAAAACCACCAACCCAAAGCGTAGCCAACGTTGAAGATGACGAAGGCAATTACAATTATGACGTCAATTTGTTTCATCGTGACACGTGGTGAGCTGTTATGTCCTGTGTCACTTGATTAGCCGTTATGCTTGTATCTCGTGGTGAGATGTTATGATCTGTGTCACTTGATTAGCCGTTACGCTTGTATCTCGTGGTG
>JAUUEB010504621.1:0-10224 GCA_032362205.1 Clione limacina | reverse complement strand
AGATCTGCGTACGGTACCTTGTGTTTAGTTCCGCTTTATGGAGTGCCAAATAAAACTGCTGGCCAGAACGTTGACACCAGATTCTCTAGAGCTGCATGAGTAGATGATATTATTATTATTACTTGCCACTTTATTCTACTGGTGGGGGTGGGGAGAGATAAATGTATGTGCAGACAGGATTGATCTTAAAATATATCCTAACAAAGTTATGTGTGTTATCCCAAGTTTTAAAAAGAGAGACAGTACAGGATTTGATTGGATCAGAGTTGGTGAGATTGGTAACATGTTGGTCTTTATACAGATTTATACTCTGCTTTATTGTGCTAGATAACCTCTTCTTATGTCTAGCTCGAGTGTAAAGAAAACATCCCGACTTTGATATGAGCTCATTATACAAGAGTTCCATTAAACCCACTAAATTTTATTAAGTTCAGTCTGATTGAATTTTCTCGTATGAAGAATATGACGTAAGCAGCGGGGAATTTGAAATTGGTTCGGTACTGACACTCGAGTTTGTCATTGATATTTGTATCCAACCAGTCTATCATCTTTATTTATTGCAGCTTCCAACGAACGCCGTGCCACCATAATTTGCATGCTTCGGGAAAATATAACAGGATATGAAATATAGAGACTGGATTTGTCAATAGAATTATGGAGACTAAATCAGGGAAAGACGCGTTATATTCTCGCAACGCTTTTGAGGAAAAGATCTCAAATTATATGCGATGGATTTATCGTACATTGAACTTGAAACTTTGGGACCCCTTGATTAATAAAAAAATATTTAGGAAAGGCTCCTTTTGTAAAAAAAAAAAATTATAACATAGCTGACTAATTACTAATTAATGAGATACCGCGTCTTAAGTGGTCTGCGTATTCATATGTCAACTAGACTACTAATTATGTCGTAGAGTATTATCAAATCTATAGGGCTGTTAAAGATGTCCTCACGAATGTCAACTTCCTTGAAAAACAATGCTCATGCATAGGGTCACCGAAAAAGTAACAAGACACACATGTTATCAATTCATTCTAATTGTTTCTGACCAGTTATGCTGAGCTTAAAAAAGACGTGGTTGAGTTTTTGCTTTATTTCCGTGTTCATTTCTAACTGGTAATTGGCAGCAGCTGTTTTTTTTTAATTTTAAACACCAAGATAAACATAGAGTATCCGTCAAACTTTTTCCCAATCTGTTTTCTTTTAAACCGTCTCAATTATAACCTTTTGGTTCATCTACTTCATTTTTCTTCAATTAGCCCTTTTTCTTTTTGAACGCTAATAGTTTCAAACTTAAAATGTTACTCATTAAAGTGGCACAAATTTGGCTCGTTGACAACCCGTCGAGCTCAAATCCTTTAAACATGTATCGCGTATTTTTCTGGATGCCTCTTTAATAATCTCATCTCTACCTGGTTGTCTAAACACCTGAGAGTTACGGCAGAAAGGTAAAAGTTTGATATTTCAGTCAGTTCCATAAGGTCACAGCGACTCTCACCTACGTTCTACAATATAATACACTTGGATGAGTACGTATAATACAATGATTATTGCATACTTTTTTACTTGGAATTTGGCACATGCGGTATAACGTTTTACGCAACGTCTGTGTTTTCTTCTTATTTCCTGCTCAGTGTTGTTATGCTTCGATTACTTCCATTATTATGTAGCTTATAGTATACAACGAATGTACATGGTGTCATTTTTCATGTTTGATAAAGATTTTACAAAGCTATGAACAAAGGGCCACTTCACTGGTTAATAAACATTGAGGCTTGCATCAAATGAAACATAAAAAAATGAACCAGTTTCATATACAAAGGTATTTCGTTATCATTCTTTTTAGGTTTTGAAGGTTACGGTTTCTATATGGGACAAAGAAATACGACGCCATCTATCATTTTTAAATTCCTTTCTCCTCAAAATACACACAGCTTGTGAGGATTCCTATGTATTTCCCGTCAATTGATCTCTGCTTTGATCCGATTTGGTATTTCTGTGTACTCGTGTAATGTACCTGGCAACATAACTAGGGCAAGACTTACTTTTTGAACTTTTGAAGTATGTCATACTTTTTTCTTTAGTATATTACTTTTAAAACTTTTGCCCGACCATCTTTCCTTCTATGTTTTAAATTATATTGCATTGGGTTTTTGGTGCCAGTTTCGGTTGTCCAGCCCATATTTTCAGTTGACTTGATGCTTGGTAAAAAAAAATCATCTTCCGGTCTGAAATTGGAATTGAATTAACTAGGTCCGGAAGTTGGTTTTATACCGATCGTTGACCTTAATTCTGCCTAGAATTTGAACATTTCACACAAAACTAGACAGCATAGCTCAGTTTTACAAGAGGCCTTGGTGCAACGTGTCGTCTAGCCTGGAAGAAGGTCCGGTGTGGTTGCTGCCCCTTTTTATTGGCTCAGTCCTTGGTCCGGATGTTAATATGGGACCCGCCTTTCATTTAACTGTCTTGTGTTGGGAAAGGCATTACTACTTTCAGCCAAATCACATCTATAAAATATTGAACCCTCTAAGACATACATAAACACAAGTAAAAGATAATCAACTGTCTATGACATTTAACAATGACTCACATTTCTTTAACAAAACAACGGAAACCAATCAAAACATAAATAAGAAGCTTGATTTATACCAGATTGCGTCATAGTTGTCGTTTTCAATACCCGAACTGGTTGTCTCATGTGATAGAAATAAAATCTTAAAGATGAGACACATCCTAAATCAAACTTAATGTTTGTTTGTACCTGATTTTTTACGTCGCAATATTTCTGGATCTATTGAAAACACCTCCTTTGTTATTACGCATCTGTGTGCGCCTCTTACGCCTATTTTCTTATCGATATCTTATTACAATCCTGTCTGTTTTGAAGTGTTTTCAACCCAGACCTTTTTAAATTGTTTTTTTTAAACTATTGATCTGCTAATCGATTCTGCTTCGCTGTGCGTGCTCCTCGCTTTGTATTACTTACTTTTTTGTCTATGTTTCTCGCTTCGAAAGCCCATAATTTCACAATCAGAAAAATGATCTAAATTACTTCCCCCACGGGAAACACGGGTGATCGATACCGGTTAATTTCATATCGCAACAATCTCTCGAATATAACGTTTCAATCACACATTCTACACATGTTCGTATATCAGTGTTTCCAATTGTCCTTCAATTGAAGGAAATCCTTCATTTTGTCTTTTTTGAACTCTTCATTATGGCCTGATATAGCTCTAAATGGCCAATTTTTGGGTCTGTTTTATGTCGAAATTGTAATTTTTCTCAAAACCCTTCACTTTTACAAATCCTTATTGGAAGCACTGGTATATACATACATTACATATTGATGTTTACAGATATAAACTCAATGAAATATATTGAGCCGACATGTAAGACGATGGTGCTTTGTGGATAATAACAAGAATTGTTACATTAACAACAATATCCCTGTTCTTGCTGAGTTTCATGTAACTGTTTGTTGGCATATACCTGGTCGCTGAAAAAATATTGCTCATAATCGCTTACATTAATTAAGAAAAAGACAACAACATCAAACATAAACGTCATTTTTCTGTCTAAAACACAATCTTAATGCAAATACATCAAACATGCCGATTTTCCATGCAGTTACAAGCAATACTATGATCAGGCGCAAAAGAGATAATTAAATACAAACAATTGTGTCTATTTTTCTTGTTTCTGGACAAAAACTTGTTCCATATAAGCGATCGCCTGGTAGTGGATCGTGCTAAAACAGGTCAAATTGTTTAAGGGAAAAGTCCAATAAGGCCTGTTGTTGCTTAAAACCGATTGTTGATAAAAACAAAATAAGCGGGTTAATACACGATTACAACTGTTTCAGAATGATCATACTGTTATTGCCTGACGCTTGCAAAGTCAAATAAAAATAAACATTACCCCTGAATCTGAGAATCGTGCTATTACCCCGTTTCTCTTTCAACCACGCCCTCCTCCCACCCCCACCTCCACCGAGAAAAAAAGATTAGAACGAAAATAGAATACATGTTAAGCATAAAAAGTGAAGACATGCCGAGATATATTGTGTTGTGTTGTGATTAAATTATTGCAGTCTGCCTTTTTTGCCAGGTAGTTTTTGTCCTATTTTTGTCTATCTATCTTTGTCTCTTATACTCTGCTATATCTGACTGATCTCATTTTTTTCAGAGTTGCCCCAATCACCTCTCAGCTTTCTTCTCCTCATTTGTTCTATTATTATTGTTTGTGGCTTCATTCCATTCATTTTTTTATACTCAAGTTGTTCGTTAATGTAAGCGTACTCTACCGATTTCTTGACTCAAAATGTTAAAAGGTTTCCATCCTTATTTTTAATTGGTTATTAGGAATCAACCAAAGACTATTCGGTTGTATGCTATCAAGATGCTTGTTGGTTATGATATATCCGTCTCTGTAACTCCCTAAGGAATATTTTGTGCTGATGCCTTGTTCTTATGTTCTTTGGAATGACTTAATAATTATACTTTCGCGGTGTCGAAATCTATCAACAATCTATCGTCAAATTTGCGAAGGTTTGATACATGTTATGTTTACCAGCATAAGAAACTGATATATACAAGAAAGAAGGGAAATACATGGTTGGTAAAGGTCGTTACCTTGGAGAAATTGTTAAAGGCATAGGTATATTAATATATGAATAATCCGACATGTGTAAGGGAAAACAGCAGGCATCATAGGAAAGAACCTAGCGAGTTGTACCGTAGTATACAACTATATAACTAAGTGTTACAGGTAATATGCAATTCTGCCGTGCTCTCACAAAACCAATAAATCGAAAAAAAAACACAGATCCGAGATAATAGCTATCAAATTCTGACAAAACCCATATAAATTGGTTTTGTCAGAGTATGATTGCTGATCTGATTTTTAAGATAAAAATTAATTGGTTTTGTCAGAGCATGGAATAGTTTTATTGGTTTTGAAATTTAATATATTCACATTTTTTCAAAAACTACATCTATAAAATGTACCAACAAATTTAAAAATTGAGGATTAATGAGTACTATTGAAATATCAAAAAAATATTTCCCTCCAAAACTTTTGTATTCGTTTTGTCAAAGCACGGCAGAATTTATATTGGTTTTGTCAGAGTATGGTCGCTGATATTATTTTCAAAATAAAATTATTTTGTTTTGTAATAGTATGGAATAATTTTATTGGTTTTGATATTTAATATATTCAATTTTGTTTAAAACTACAATGAGAAAATGTACCCAAAAAATAAAAAATTTAGGATTAATGAGAACTATTGAAATACCAAACAAAATATTCCCCGCCAAAACTCTTTTATTGGTTTTGTCAGAGCATGGCAGATCTGTATCATATATTTATATTTTAAATGAATTGATAGTTGTATGAATGATAGATAAATAGATGTGGTTTTGATTGTATTTGTAATAGTTTGTATTTGTAATAGTTTGTATTTGTAATAGTTTGTATCTTCCTTCCATTTATTGAAAAAAATACATGTTTAACGGGGTCGAAAATGTTCATAAAAGCGGTCGTTTCAAACAGCTGACCGTCTTGTACAATATAGTATGAAGTTTGGACATGTGGACAGTTGACCTCTTGAAAATGTTAACTTGTCGGACGTTCAAAATGAAAGAATTCGCTCAAGAGAGCATTTGAAAGTTTCTTCTTTTAATCAAAAGGCGTGGTTGCCTCGGGACAACGTCTGTTTTTCGCATACGAGATGGCCTGGGTTCGAATCTGACAGTGATGTATGTTTACTGCACTCTGCAAATGTTTACTCTCCACAAGCGACGTCCTTGGTCAACTATACTAACGTGAAACCAATCCTTCATATATCCTTTTTCAGTTGCGAAGGGTGATGAACACGGACAACTAATCAACAACTGTTTAAATCAAGGAACAAAGATGATCGGGTAACTCTGTACATGTTGCCACAATAAACCTAGACTATTTTGATGTCAGGAAATGATGCGGTCGTTATTGTTCTTTCAACCATTCAATTGCGTTCCACTTCGATTTCAAACGAGTCTTGGAATGTACATTATGACAAGGGATTGATGATTGGATTGTTACCACTTTTCTATCCCGCTGGGTGCGACTATTGACTATAGATTGTTGTCGGTGGTCGTGTAGAGGAAATTGATATCCTGAGACGACATTATGGTATCAAGTCTTTCGATTTTCTCACTGGAACCAGTCGATACCAATAACAATCAACGGATTTATTTAAGGGAAAAATAATCTTGGCAACCAGTCAATGATTGTATAAAACAATGTTTCTTGCTTACGCGTGCAAAATGAACCTGTTACAGATTGATGTATACGTTGTTATTCTTTTTTTCAATATTAAATGGAAGGGAAGACTGACATGTCAGGGTTAATTGAGCAGGAATTGAATCCTAGTAACACAATACCTACAAGAAGAAAGGGAATGTATACATGACAACGCTAGATATCCTAGGCATTGTGTGTGTTACAGCTTCAATACAGTCTGTGACTTATCTCTAACTTTCAATTAGATTGATTATTATCTTGAAATTACATTTTTACATTCATATCGACTTGACTGTTATGCTTTCGAAATGTTTCTAACAGATGTCTTAACTTTTGCTTTTATGGACAAAAAAGGGTTTAATTTTATCCCTTCTTTGTTCAAAATATCCACGATGCTGTCTAAAGTCATTGAGCTTAAAGAAAACACTTGTTTGGTATAATCCCTCGTTTTTTTCAATATCATTTTCTCCAGCCTTTGCTTGAGTGTTGCTTTATTTGCTATATTGAAAAGTCCGTCACTCTCCTAATTAATTGGCATCTAACAGAAACAGAAACGTTCACGTAAACTGTGAATGCATCGTTGCTATATATAAAAAAATAACTATGGTAAAGTTTAGCTAATTTTTTAACTGATTATTTCTCACATTGTTCACGATAAAATGTTACTCCATAATAGCTAACATAGCGAGAGAGAAAAAATTTCATTAATTTGTATCAAATATATCAAAATCAGCTACCAATCAATATGTTATCTACCTAATTAGCTTATTTTTGCCTTTTTTAAAGTTCATTCAATAATATTTATTTTTACTCAAACGAGAAACTTCGATAGTCGAGATATTAACGATTTAAAATGTTTGTGTGAATTAACCCATAGTAACCTTTCAAGGGCAATACCTCAGTGATGACGACAGTGATGTTTTTTGACAGATATTCTAGTTTTAGTAATCCCTCAAGAGAAGCTTCACCAGCCAGTTTGTTAGCTCTCTCATTCCCAGCTACACATAAATATCCTTGGTAGAAGATCGTGAATGAACCTGTTACAGATTGATGTATTAGATTTTTTTTCATCCCCTGAAGGGTGAAATGCCATGAACGCAGCGTCACAAGAAAGCTTATCTGCTCAATGTTTTTTTGAAAATCCAAGGTTAGATAAGTTCGGGGCTATTTCCTATCCAAATGTTCATTGGAGATAAGTTTGATAACTTAATCTATGCCAATATTAACATGGTTATGATTTGAAAAAAAAATCTCAACGAGTCAATGTTTCGAGTTTTGAACATATTAACCAAACAAAATACAAATAGGGATAGATAAACCTAAATTTTCAATATCATGTCATTTGAACCAATCAATTTTCTGTCCCACAACTGTCCAAGTGTAAAACAACAGCCTCTACACGCTCTAACAGGTAGATGAGTGCTAGATAAGATAAATGCAAATCGAGTTTGAATTGAGGGAGAGAGACTGAGTTGTGTGAATTATGCATGAAGTTCGAATGTCTCATTCAACACACAGAATTAGGATTCGCTGACGGAGATAATTACTCATTTGTTTGCTGCCTGACCACACAGGATACAGCTACACCTTGTCTAGACACATTATACGGCCAACAATTAGTCCGCGCACGAATTCTCTGAATTACACCGGGCGTAACTATTGTTAAATTACCAATTTAAATGAAATAATTTTTGGTATGAGTTAGGTAGGGTTGGAACCAACAGTCGTCCGGCCCTGGGGCGGACCCCTTCACACCTAGGCTTCCGCGAGAGCCGACACCGAGATAAACAAGATTGGTTATTTCTTGGGATGCAGCCATCAACGACCTTGATCTCCTGTACTCGTGGTTTATGTGGATGAGGACGAACATTGTTTTGGTGAGCGGTTTCATTACATCTATGGCAACCCTGATACCCATGAGACAAATGCCTCTTTCTCCACACCAAACTCTATTATATTGCCCTCGTTACAGAACCCTCTCCACATATTGATTTTTGCAAACCTGATTATTCTTTACCCAACTACTATCTCTCGCTGCCCTACTCACTACTAAATACTAAAGCCTCTTTTTCTCACTTATGGACCAAGGTATGGGCTAGAATATATTTATAATGACTATTTGTTTACGCTACAAGGTGTAACTGGTGCGGAACAAATGTTCTTTTTATAAATTGATTACCTCATAGTGAAACCTCGAAAAAAAAACACCGAAAAGGGCCCATTTGCGCGTTTTCTAAGTTCCATATGTCTTACTATTTAGTTAATTCAACCAAATAAAAAGCGAAAAAGGCATACTTACCTGTTTTATGAGTTCCATATGACTTATTATTTAGTTAATTTTACGAAAAAGTAGGGCATATGGGCCTTAAAAGACGCGCGAATATAACGTTTCGGTTTTATTTTTCATATATGTATTTATCAATATGAGTTTAAGCAAAGCCTTAATGATATCAACATGCAATATATTCAGAATTTTAAATTGATTTCTACGGATAATTTGTGTTCCAAGTTAAACAATGGAAAAGAGAGTGGGTTGTATAGCAACCGATGCAACAAATGAGCATTGTCTCTTTTAGTCTTGACTAACTGCACACTGCACACACAAAATGATTCTGTCGTCACATTGTCCTACTTCTTGAGTGTGGGTCATTTTCATAATAAGATTCAAAATCTGTTTGTTTATTTATTAATTTGTGTGTATGCAACGGGATTACAGCCAGTTTTGACTCGATCGACCTGAACACTTTTAGCAACATGTTGGTAGATATTACCAGATGTGTAGTTAAGCTTTTGTTGAAAATCGGTCGACCGTAAGAAAAGTTATTAAAGCTTTTTAGTTTTTGTTGCGTATTTTACAGAGAAAATATAGAACAAAGATGCCATGAAACTAAATATGGAAACCCTTGCACCTTCTTCCTGTCGCACATATAATACGAGCATCAGCGTAATGAACACAAATTTATATATCCGTATTAAGAGAAATGTAAACAAAAGCTGAAACAAAAAGTGAATTCAAATACAGGGTGTTTCAAAATATGATTTTTAAAAGGGGGTGGTGGCAAATAGTGGAGAGAGAGTCAGCCAAATTCGTGTTTTCTTTCCTTTTGTATCCTTCCCGGGCAAGACCGGGTACTAAGCCACTAGTTGGTATATATATATATATATATATGTAGTTATAATACCGGTTGTAACTTTTAGTCAATAGTATAAGAATCATTGTGGTGGTCAGGTAGAGTTAGGTTGTTGAGTATCGATGACTTGTTCGAAACATGTTTCCCCTCAAGACATCTAGCTTCTGTGATTTCGATCGATGGTAATTCTTTTCTGTCAAGATTTTAGAGCGATATCATTTAAAGGATTATTTTCTTTAAATTTCAATGGATATATATTACTTGGGGTGCCATTCCTTCGGTAGTTACAGGAATCCGGATCCACGATATGTCCGAAAATTAGATGCCGGATTCGCAAAATTCGTGGTCGATCGGGAGCTGACCTTTTATACCGCTTCGCTCAATTAGTTGCCAAGCAAAACTCTAGCACTAATAAATAACCATCTTGTCTCTTTTCTAATTTGTGTACATGGTTGTCATAGTGATACCATTTTAGTATGACGAGAGAGACATTACTGATGGTGACGTGTTTGTGTCTTGGATTTAAAATAGCCATAGCCAGGTCAATGGCTTGTTTGTTGACTGAGACAAGTTTCTCTAGGTCAATCATGACGATAATTCCAGGGCTTTCGTCATCTAGGTCAGTTTTCTGCAGACTTTGTCAAGAGAAGCAATCGTGACAGAATTGCTGTCCTTAGAAGGAAAAACATATCCTATGTCCATACCTTTCCTTATATTCTATCTTTCTTTCACACACACACACACACTCTCTCTCCCGCTTACTTTTCTTTTCCTCAGCATACTTTCTCCTTTATCTCCCTCCCC
>JAUUEB010504610.1:0-10225 GCA_032362205.1 Clione limacina | reverse complement strand
ATGATAACAACAACGAAACAAAATATGTTGACCAAAAACAGCCATATCATTAGATTTCAAGGGAAATACGGGGTTTTTCAAAATCTAAGACAAAATATTTAAGACAAAACTGATTAGTTGACAATTCGAAATTTAAATTAACTTGATTTGTATTTACTATGTCTACCTCCTGGTTTGCGTAAAGCACCAAAATTAACTACGGTTTGAAAACGATAGAGAAATGTCACATTTTACGTAACCCTTAACTATTTTGATGGCTGTATTTGAACTATATCGAAATGGATTTAGCTTTTTGGTATAGATGTAGTAATTTGCAACATCATTCCATATCTAAGAACATAATTGCAACTGGAGCTTTAATTTGGTTATGACGGGGTCAAGGTCACTAAAAAAGTATGAAAAAAGCTAAAATTACAGAGTTTATTAAAACCTGTACCGGAAGTAGACGAATGGCCGTATGGTCATACAAATGTGGATAAGAGATCGAATATTTTTGTGGTCATACACAATATGTCGAATGATATCATGCGTTGCCACAGTTTGGCTGACAAGGTGGTAAAAAACCTACATTCTCCTTGAAATCTAATGATATGGCTGTTTTGGGTCAACATAATTTGTTTCGTGGCTGTGATCATACTTTTGGAGATATTTTGCACGAATTTCATATAATCAAATTTGACATCATAAAACATCTGTGTACTAAATAGTATGTCTGTAGCTGTAATATTTATTGAGTTAAAATACCACTGATTACGGTTACCTTTTTTTGAACACCCAATATATGTGGCACTCCCCATCAACTGATTGTACATGTTGCAAATTGAAAAAAGTTGTGTTCTTAATTCTTCACATCTGGACACTCACATGAACATCTTGAACAAAAATGAAGTAATTTAAATGAAAAAAGGAACTGTTGTGAACATCAGGTTTTCAGACTTATTATTATCTCACAAAATACGGTTTAAACACATACCAGTTTGTGTCATAATCTTAATAATTCATAACATCAAATGAATTATGAAATGAAACTAAGCAAAAATTTCTTTTGATAGGACACCCTTTACAAGGCAATAATCTCATATCTCAAAAAATGCAACATGGGGAACCTTTCAAACTCAGGCCTTGCATATTCAAAATTGTAGTTTCTGGCTCATTAGCTGGCACAATTTGCTTAACAATCTATACTGATAATACCCTAACCCACCAAAGGATTTCAATGCCAGGGAAAAATGAAAAAGCTGTGAATTGGCTTTTTGCCTAATAAAAAAATCTGTTACAGCCTTGAATCCTTTTATCATTCTTACAAGACTATGGTCAGGAACTTATTTTAATCTGGATCAAGCGATAAAATGCTTGTAAATTTTCGTTCCCAAAGAGGAAAATGTCAGGCCACAATAGGACAACGTAAAATCTCCTGAGTAGGCTTATGCTAGACCACAACACCGCAGAAATTACCAAAATTTAAACTGATGCATTGTTCAATGATGAAGATTGACACCACATCATTCCAGTTACCACTGTACTGTACAGTACAGTAGTCTGGATAATATGAACTTTTCATTAATTTTTCACCTGAATTTTGGTTTTGATCAAAATAGAACTGTTGTTGTCCATATATCCACAGGCCTGTCCTGGAGGCTCTGGGTGCTGGGCAAAAAGTGCTCTCTCCTGGAACTAAGAAATTAAAAATTGGTTATATTGACTTATTGTTTACTGTCAATCAATAGGCTAATGTGAATATTCTGTGTTACATAGTCTAACAAAATATTCAAAGACATGCGGACACCGATTCAAAAAATTTGGCAGGCAAAGAATATTGTATCTGTAGAATCTGATATCTAAGATAATTATTTACCTTCTCTGCAAGGCATTTTCACTATTGATCGTTAATCAAAGGAACAGATATAGCATGGCTAAACTCATTTCTATTTTTGCAAGTGAACAATTGTTTTTAAAAACCTTTCTCACTTATCAGCAATATAATCAACTGACCACTTTTGACAATTATAACTCGAGAATTACTGGCTCTACTAAAACCAGATGAAATATATTTGTTCGTTCAGTCACAATATCTTGAACAGAATCAAATTTGTTTGACGGAATTTTGCATTAGGTAACTTCTTTTTACACAGCCATGTTTTATGATTGGTGCTTCCCATTACCCATAGGGCATCCGCTATCCATCTTGAGAAGGTACCCTTTATTAAGACTGCTACAGTTAGTAGGTAGGACTTGGTCAGCTACTGCCTTCTTCAATTTTCCAACCACCATGGGATCTTAAGTGTATGCAATATGCACACAAGGGTGTGTAACATGCATACCTTATATTTTTGGTCTGTCTCAAATAGGGCTAGGCGATTGATCTTGACTACCAAGTAGGATCTAGATGTACAGTAGAGTCCGGTTAATACAAACCGCTCAGGACCGAACAAGTCACTTTGAATTATCGATAATTTGTAATAAGAATTACTTAAACAAAGAGGCAGGGGGGGAATCGAAAGTTTTGTAATTGCTTAAAATTAGCTATTACTCGTTGGACTCTACTTTTCTCTCCCTGTGATTTGAAGGAAGTTATAATGCACACTTTTTTTCATTTGAAATTTTCGTTCGTAACTTAGTCCTTATTGGTTATTTCTATTGATGAACATCAACTTTTAGACCAAATTATCCTATCTCAAAGGTTCAGACTTCGAATTAACGATAGACTTATTCGTATTAAGAATTAACACTTGCTTCAAATTTTCGATAATTTGTATTAACTGGGTTAGTATTATCCGGATTCTACTGTTTGTGCAATAAATGTTACTGAAATCCCCCCCCCCCCCTTTGTTGTCATACTGAGAAAATAGTGTTCTGTAAAGTTCTGTATTATCTTTATCATGATGCTCCACACACAAAAAAACCCAAGTACAGTATGCACATATCTGTCCAATTTATTTAAAGAAAGTGATAACAAGGACAAAATCAGTCTACCATTTTTATTTTACGTTAAAAATCATCATACAAGTAATCAGCATTTTCTCTAAGTCAAATCATAAGTCATCCTTTTAATTATGAGTAAGAAACATTGAGCTGTGAGTGATAAGGCATTTAGCTATGGCATTAGTGATTTGTAAAGTCACACATTAACATGTACATAATATAAACATTATTCTTTTGAGTGTTTATTTTGATAACAATATGCACATCTCAAAATTTTCACAGAAGAAAGTGTCATACAGGGTGGTTAATCTTTCATAAAGGCTTTACAATCTAAATTAATCTTTACCTAAGAAACTCATTGCTGACATCCACTTAAAGCTGCTTATTTTAACAAATAAAACTTTGCAAATTTAGTGTTTCTTACACTCACTCTGTTGACAGCAGTCAAACTTAAACGAAAGCTATCTCCATCATTCTCTATTTTCCAATGCAGCTGGCAGGTATTCTCTTCGTTTTCTTGTTTATTTCCTTTTAAAACTGAAACTAGTATTCCTCCAGGTTTAAGTCCCTTTTTTCTATGAAATACTTTTTTCTCATATTAATATCCCAGCCCGATAGGGAAAAACAGTTATCTTCCCCGGTTTTGCACCAGAAATTGATAAAAAAAACATATTTCAATCTGAAATGACCAACTTCTTTTGTATCCTCCTATTCGAACACTTCAACACAACATGCCATTTAAACCACTGCAAACTCTCCCTAAAAACAACATGTGTCCTATGTTTTGCCTCACCATGTTGGTATAAGTTTTAATCTTGTCATTGGCAACTATATATTGCCTCTGTTTACACTTGTATGTATGATAATGAATATGTTAAACAGAAAAAAATACATTGATAATTTTTAGTACAATTTTTCTTACATTTTGTGCCCTCTTGTTATTATCCCTGTCCGGTTTATATCCCGGTACTTGCCACTGACCGTGGTGCGTGATAATAACCAGACTACTGTAATAAGAAAGTCAGAAACCTACGTGGTCTGAAGACTTTGAAATTCAAACAATGTTTAAATATATTACGTAGACCATGACTTGATAAAACCAAGATAACAAAAATCATGTAGACTGAATGAGTTTGATCTTGTACATTGTTTGAAAAGCAAACCGCATGGGTAATTTATAGACATTTTGCCCACATCTTATGAGAAACATCAAAAGGGGGGGAAATAAGAGACAAAAATAGGGGAAATATGCAAGTCCAAGTAACAATGACAACTCAAGCCAACTAGTGCACAACATAAAACTGCATATCATATCACAGAAAATGTTATTTTAAAGAAAAAAGTGATACAGAACACATTTCCTCTCCCTCAAAGTGTTCAGTAATGCAGCACACATTTTGCCTTGCTCATTACGCTTAGTAATACAGCACACATTTTGCCTTGCTCATTACGATCAGTGATACAGTATGCATTTTGTCTTGATTATAACACTCAGTGACACAGCACACATTTTGTCTTGCTCATTACGCTCAGTGATACAGTACGCATTTTGTCTTGCTTATAACACTCAGTGATACAGCACACATTTTGCCTTGCTCTTGACCTTCAGTGATACAACACACATTTTTCTCTTGCTCATAACACTTACCTAATAAGACATCAAGATATATATATTTTAATAATGTCTTGTGTTGAAAACAGTTCTTAAATATCATAAAATAATATATATATAATCAAATGCAAATATTTCATGTCATAATAGCTACCTACATAAATTGATAAGAGTTCACGAAATAATAGAATACAGTAAATAATGTATCGAATATTTACCTTCCAACACCCATTTAGTCGTCTCATGATAGAAGATAAATATTCAATATGATAAACATCACATCACCCCAGTCAACCTTTAAGCCTGTAGTCAACATTGTGTCTTTAAGATTAATTCTGAGTCTTATAAGAAGGAGGTGAGACACAAAATGTTTATATTCAACTGGCCTTAATGTGTAGTCATAAAACAGGAGTCTTTAAAATCACCAAGGACAAAAACAATTGCATGTACCCAAGTTCAAACGGATGAATATCTCGAATAAGAACTAGTACGTCAAGGCAAACAGAAAGACTTGAAAAATGTGTAGACAAGATGTGAAGAGGTAAATACATTTATAGAGTAGTTTATAAACAGACCATTTGTAGAAGTAGAGTTTATTCATTGTATTAACATAGAAAATATTAGACCTACCAGCAGATTTTGCCCTGCTCTATACAGAATACAACAATTAGCTTATCACGAAAGATGTGTAGAGTATTAAGAAAACAATTGAATATACATTGTGCTCACAATTTTTGTTAACTAACTCATCAACAGGCTTTTTCACAAAAACATGCATCAGGGTGCAACTGAAGGTTTTGAGTATATATTGTTCAACTTCTAATCACATTTCACTATCTTCATTAAAGAACAGTCACATATATTTGGTGTAAGAAATCTTCTATAAGAATCTTTGGTGTACAATACAATGAAATGAATGCACAGTCGATTGTTTAAATATTACAATGTTGGTGGGAATTTTATGATGTATTTAGGCATTATTTACAACAAACATGTCAACAGTAGTAAAACAATAGCATTTTAAGTCCCCATTTTTAGGACATTCATATAGAGATAACTTGTAATTTCTTGTCGGTTGATAGATTATTTTGAGTAAACAAACTGCCATGTAGTCCTTTAAAACTATGTACCACATATTTTACACAACAACAGCATGTGTTACAGGCATTTTCACATGACCTCCAAGTTTCTTGTATATCCTACAGATTGTAAACATACATCAATATACATTTTTCTTCAATTCATTTAATACTAATACGAACAATAATTGTATGTAGTTTGTAAAACTAATTGCTGCTTAAAAATCGTAAAAAAAGGGTTATAGCATCCTTTATATGAATTTAAATAGAAGTTTTAACAAAGACAATAAGTCAATAACCCAAGCTATATAAAGCAATCCTTTCAGTTTAGTCAACATTTAAAGTTACTTTTAATTTTATATTGTTACATGTCAAAACAAAAGATTAAGTAAAGAATAAGTGACATTAAAGAGAGGATTCTGGAACATATGAATGTCTATATGATATACAAGCTGCAGTGTACCTCAGCATTATTTTTCAATCTTGTGAAAGACTACTGATTGAGTAAAAAACAAAAACAATTTGGTGGTGATCAACACAGACAAGCACAGATCTTCAGATACACAATACAACACCTGTTTTCACACTACTGTCTTGAAGGAAATGTAAAAAAACATAATTGTTCTAACATGGTATCATCATATACACCTATAGACTGTGCACAAGCAGAACTGATTACTCATGTTCAAGTTACATTTGTATCCTTATGAAGGATTCAATCTTTTCTCATTTTTTCAGTCAATTCTCTCCTTTAGAATTATTATTTCAAAGTTAAGTTATTTCTATTCATTTATCAATACAAATCTTACTGAATGTATGCATTGTGTTGAAAATAGAGTGCACTTCATTTTCTCACACTTCATAAACAGATTCATTAATAACTAAAAACAATATTTAGTTTTCAAAATAGATGATGATTGGTGATAGTCGTAAAGAAATTTCCCGAAAAAATAAGGAATGTAAAATATGTATGAACTACCTCACATTATTTCATTGTTTGTTTAAATATACAGTTAATCTTGCTAAACGGCCACCTGTTGTAAGAGGCCACCTGCCGTGTAAGTGGCCACCTTTGAGCCTGACCATTCAATTTTATTCTCTATAAGATTGGTCTAATGTCAACTTGCTGTAAGAGGCCACTTGCAGTAGGCGGTCAGTTTGGCTGTTGATAATCACTGGCCTCCTAGAGCAAGTTCAACTGTACTGTCAAATCTGAGTAAACAGCCACCTGCCTATCTGCGACAGTTAGTAATAGTCCTCCAATTATTTTTTCAAAATTCATGCATAAATTACAATAATAAATGTATAACAGGCCAGCCTGTCTTAAGAAATATGTGTTATAAAAATTTAATCTATTTTCTCTGCTCCAACCTCAAAGCCAAACTTTTCTTATGATAAAAGTAGAAGACAATAACTACATATTCTTAGCAAACTCTAACAGCTGCCAAACGCCTTGGTATTTCAATTCAAATGAAAGTTTGACATGTTATAAAATTGATCAATAAAATCTGATTGGTTCCACAACATACAAATAACATACAGGGCTACCACTATTCTGTAAAACCATGAATACAGTCTGTTTGTGATGAGGTTGGCATGTCTGAATGATGTTATATTAATATCACAGAGAATCTAAATCTGCTGGTCTTTTTTTAAATTTCCCCACACTCCTTCAAAAATTATGTTAATTTGTTGGTAGGCCAGTGGCAATCCTGATCATAGGTTATCAATATATGTGTATGGATAGTTTTTGGAGCATGTTACGTCTCTTTTCTCCTTATAAAAGATAATAGAATTAGTCTGCTTTTTATGAAGCCTTCAAATAAGTATCAGACATAGTGTTAAGAAAACAAATAACATTTGACATATGTTTGTGATGAACATGTATGATAAATAAGAGAATATTTGCATAATGAAACAAGTCATAATAAAATATAATTCCAAAGCATTTTTCGTTTTAGAAGACAAACATAAACCTGACAAAGAAAGAAACAGAAATAACAATACCAATCTAAATGTGTAAATAAGAATAAGCACTTCACCTCTAGATATGTCATATATAAATAAAAAATATATAAATAATTCCATTAACAAAAAAGAAAATTCATCTTGATCACATACACAGCACCACGCAAAAAAGCAAAATCGGTAAAGTCTATGGTTGATGAAAGCTAACAGTAATGACGATCATGGTGGATTTGTTCTTAATTTATGTTTCATAAAATATCTCAACAAATATCACCAGGACAACAGGGTTTTCATGATGATACAATGTTTGTTGAAGCAATGTATATCAAGCAAAGTCTTGACAGTCACTCTGAAATACCAAAAAAAAAACATATATACTAGGTTAGGCTTAAAAATCTTATATAGAATTAATTAACTTAACATTTGAGTACTTTCTGAAGACAAATGAAGGCCACTGTTTAGCCACAAGTATAGCACAAAGTGTTCAACAAAACATGAGAGCCTAGAGCAGTCAATAACACACAATGTATCCAATTGCCAAAGTTGTTTTTATTCAAGCTTATGGCCCTTGAACAAAATTAACAAAGAAACAATTGAGTCTTTTATTTTAACCCTTATCTTAATTAAATTAAATTAAAGTTTGTAATGTCAAAATACAACTCACGCATCTCAAGATAAGAGAGCAAGGATAAAGACTTACATCAACTCAAATTTTCCTGAACACCTAAAGCAGTGGCCATTTCATCTTGAGTGTACAGGTCATCACCATCAAGGTCAAAAACTTTCATTTTATCTGGATTCAACTTTGTCTCAAGAACTGCATTAAGGGTTGTAATATTGACTTTATCAGCTTGCAGGGGCCATCTTTCCATAGAATTTTGAAGATCTGAAGAGTTCAAGGTAAATTATATACAATAACAAGAAAATAAAAAAATGAACAACAAATGTTCAATAAAGACAGTATCTCAAAAAGTACTATATCTTGTTTATCTATTTATGTATGGTTTTACAGCGCTATCAACTCAAAGTGGTCATTTAATGGCTAATCAAGTTTTAGTATCGTTTTATAATTTATTTGTTTTAACCGATCTTATCGTGGTGTTTAATCGCAGTGCAACGAGCATTTAACTATAAAAAACAAAAATGTAACTTCATTTAGACAACTGCACTTTATATGACAATTAGCAGCTCATGAAAAGGATTAAATGAATACTAATATCCCACAGTTGCATTGTATGTCATTAATGCACTGGTCAAGGTTAAAATCTTAGTTCATACAAAGCAATCACAGGGGTTTATTGATCAGTGACATTATCAAAAGTCACATAGGGGAGTAAGGGTTGAATAAAAAGGAAATCAGATGCAGAGTCGTGTGAGTGAGCAGTGTACTGGTTAGTGGCTCGGGCTGGGAACTACGACAGGTGTATGCCTGAAAGTACTATGAAAGGTTTGATCCTCGGTTGCTGCCATCATAAATTCACATGTTCTATAGCAATACTGATGAGAGCTTATAGTCTGAAATACATATGTATGGATGATCTCCTTTTCATCATTTGAATTCGATTTCATTTTCCGTAACTTTAAATCACCTAATGAAACTTGTGCATATAAAGCTGCTATAATGAAACGGTAAATTGTCTGCCTTATACGCTGTACTGCGATTAAACACCAAATCGATAAGATTTGTTAAAAACAAATGAATGATAACTAGTATTACGTACATTGGTAAGACGAATCAAACTTGTAGTATTGTTTCATTTATTTATTTATGCAAGGTTTTACAGCGCTATCAGCAACAAGGTCATTTTAGGGATGCTGTAGTAAAGTCAGTTGCACTGTTTCGTTTGAAACAAAAGTTCGGTCATGTGACATGTCACGCAGACGACAGGGTTTCATGTCTCTCCAACTACAGTACCAGAGTTTGAAACAGGATTACCAGTGCCTTTGTGATTACTAGCACTAGCCTTTGTTTTGCCTGCTGAGAGACCTTTCCTTGGATAGTCCTGTTAAACACAATGCTGAGGTCTTCAAAGTCTATCCCCATTTTAGCCCCCAACAGTTGATTGTTGATAGACACCCCACTCTGACTGAGTTGTAATGTATAGATGTATGACTAACAACTATGGAAACACAGGTTTTTGAAACTAAACTTATTGCCATCTGTTAATGTCTTTTTCACCTTGAAAATCCCAGATCTTTTACCAATAAAATAGTCAAAATAACAAAACCACTGGTGAACATACATTTATAATGTTCTAAATAAGCAAAAAAGTTAAATATGCTTTGCTTTACCTTCCATTGAGTTCACTCCAGGAAGAGCCAGAGTTTCTTTATCTTCTGAAAACATAAAAATATGGTAACAATTAAATAATCCAGTCTTTTTTAAAGACTATACTATAGAGTACTAAAAGCACAACCATCTGCCACAATAATAACAGGTACTGGTCTGCAACAACACAAACATTACTAGATGTATGTAGATGTCTACATTTTATTATATTTTGAAACAACATTGTACAATCAATAGTCAATGATATTAATAAAATATCAGCTTTTACTTTACACTTTGTCAAGTGTTTTTCAAGGCAAGATGGAAGTGAGGAGAAATAGAGGCAGACCGCCGACATCACTCATTGAAAATATC